>CAJNOQ010002241.1:0-25440 GCA_905250885.1 Didymodactylos carnosus | reverse complement strand
CGAAACCACATGGAAACATAGGTTATTGACTACGCTGAGCATCGTGGTAACATTTGTTTCGTTCTCGAAGTTCAACTGAGGTTGAATCGAAAAGTTCGATTTTTCAGTGGAATCAAACCAAAGTGTTACAAGCAACATTCGATAGCATGTGAAGAGTTATGGTAAAAAGAATGTTACCACGATGCTCAGCGTAGTCAATAACCTATGTTTCCATGTGGTTTCGACATTTGAAAATGTAACGATAAAAAGTTATGGTGATCTTCAAGAAATCAGCACCATCAGTAATAGTGATATAATAAATAGTTTGGGTTTGAGTAGATTTGTAACAAAATGATTGTTTAATCTGCCAGGTATGCAAAACATTAATTTTTCGATTAAATTCTTTTTTTTCTATGGATGAATTCCTAGAGTTTTCTAGAAACCTAATAGAAAGCCTTTTAATAATTGCATCTGACTTTGACACCCTCATAAGTTTAGACTACATGATTAATAAGTTCAAAGCGAACAGCAAAGAAAATTCAACGTACCACCTCTGTTTACTAGAGAAAAACTCTCAAAAGCCTTCGTTTTTCATTAAAGATCTTCTAGAAATCCTTCAAAACAAGATACTTTTCCATCAAAACTACAATTTTAGATAGAGAAAAATTTACGCTATCTAATGAGCGTATTCAAAGAGAATTTCATTTATCGCTGAACTTTCAATAAAGATATCCCCAAAACGTGTCAACTCAGAATCCAGGTTTTTCAGAATCACATTATAAAAGTCAAAATCAAAGAAAACTAACATCACCAATAGGTTCAACATGTTCGAAAACCTCTCGATTACAAGGTTTTGGTAATCAGCATGCACCCGCTAGCAATTGCATCGATTTTTTTCGTATTGGAGATGCTCTTATTCGGTTCAATTGTATTCTTAAACATAGATCATTTATCAGTTTGATTAAGTCCATTGCAAAGTTTTCTCAACTGTCGAGAATAGCGAAACGCTTTGGTTAGTGTCCAACTAAGCAAATCGACGCTTTTACCAGGAGTTTGTTTTGATGTTTTTTCGTCCTCTTGAATTTAAAGACGATTTTAATTTTTGGGTTTTTTACAAAAAGCCAAGTATTATATTCTATGATTATTGAAAACGTTGTTATTTTGACTTTAGCGAATGCATGGTGTACATAGTAGTTTGTCGCAAAAATAAAATCGGACTAAGTTTTAGCACTGATTGCTATTTGTTGATTATTTATAGACACGATGCTATATTTTCTATTTTAGAACACATAGTTATGATGGATTTGTTGTGAATATATTTATTTGCTCAAATGATGAATATTCGTCGTACTTACAGGTAGGTGTATTTTTTGTTCGTTAGATCGCTAATACTATATGGTATTGTTTTCTATATTGCTTTCTAGTAATTCCTATCACCATGCTGTTGATCCCAACACGGTTAATGTTCGTATTCAAAGTGCTTCTACCTCAGATTTAAATGTCCAAGATGTTTCATCTGATAGTGAAAGTGATCCATCATTATCAGCTGTTTATAGTTATCAGCGAGACAGGGCATACTCTTGCATAAAAATGAATCATAAACAACAACGTCACAAACAACCATTATCATCGAGTAATGGTATGTTTTCTAAGATGATTTAGTCCTTTCCAGTAGTTATGTGTTTCTGTTTCTAGATACAAATAATGATGTCAGAGATGTTCGTCGTTTAAATACAGATACAATTACGTCTACTTTACGCCCAATAACTGCTAATTCATTACCATCGAAACCCAATGACGACTGGGATCCACAAAATTCCGTGGGAATGGTAATATCTCGACGGAATCCATCGTGTCCTATTATATCGTCACCTGTTAAATGTCATAGTACAACAAGCATAGGTATAAAAGAATCAAATTCAAGTTCATCCCATTCATCAACAAAAACAACAAATACTCAAGAGCAACACAGACTTACACGCAATCGACGAAAACAATCATTAGCTTCAACATCACCCACAACAACGAGTGAATGGAAACATCGAGAAATATCACCTGGATCACAAGCACCATTAGTTTTTCAAACGACATCAGAAATACTAGGTAAAATTAGATAATTTTTAATCCTAAAACCTTAAATAGTACCTAATCAAAATTGAATAAAAATAGTATTTTTAAGATTAACTATCGTCGAAAAGGATCGGTTGCTCTTGTTAAAAGTGTAAGAATCTTCTTTTACGATGTGATTTTTTTGTAGGAACTTATTCTGTAACAGATCCTGTACACCCATTCCTTCGCGATTCAAATCGTCGTTCTCGTTCAGCAACTAAATCACCATCATCATCGATCGTTATCACAGATGAAAATTGTCGTAACTTTATACCACTTACTCTTCATCGTTCTCATCAGCAGCAACATCAACCTTCTCACATCGGCGAACATAATTTTCCATCATCAAGTATTGTCGCTATCACAGATGATATATTCATTGGTACACTCCGCTCACTTCAAAATGAACGTCAACTATGTAAATTGACTATCGACTATCTTATTAATGCATCAAATATGCGACCAGATGAAATTGCACGCAAGTCAATGGTTGGCAGTAAACTTCCATGTACATGTGGTCAACAACATTCCCGTTGTATACTTACTGTAGAATATCTTGAAAGTCAAAAAACAGCAAAATATTTATATCATCTATTTGATGAAATAAACAAATTTATTATGAAATCAAAATTAAACGGGAAAAAAGTGTTAGTTTACGGTTATGATTATTCAGTATTTGTCATTGTTATTGCTATTCAATATCTTATGTCCAATTGTGACTATACGTTACCACAAGCATATGAATATGTTATGCAATTAATACCTGGCGCACAATCTCCCGATTTAGATAAAACGTTTTATGATCATTTAAAACAATTAGATGCCTATTTACAACGCGATTCATTCCCAAAACAATTCAATGATTCTCGCTCAAAACGTGATACATCCTCATCATCATCTTCGGCACGACGTAACATTTCACCCATAACATCTGCAGTTGTTTCATCTGCCTCAACATCATTTACATCTTATTCAACTGGTATCGCTGGTACTAGAACAGCCTGGGATAGTTAATTTTTATTTTCTTGTGCAAAGTAAATATTGTTTCAAGCATTGTCGATAAATTTAATTAAAAATATCAGAAAAATATCCTTTACACTAAGAATTAGTATATTGTGTTCAGCTTTTAAGAACGAACGGCAAAATAGAGCGCATAAATAGATAAAAGTCATATTTTATTTTAAGTAACAAAATAGACGACAAAGGAGTAAAGCGTAGGGACGATCAGACAAAAAGATGTGAGACTACTCTTGATAGTTCTATAGTAGAGTACTGACGTGATCGATTACCCAAGCAAAAACGACCCAATTTTTTGAGTTATTTATCTAGATTCAGCTCCTAGTCATGTATTCTTTGTTCCATTCGCCGTTGAATCGCATTTTTATTATACTATCATCACAAGATATATAGTTTAAAAATGACTAAAAGGTAAGTCATTAGAAAATAGAACTGATTGCACTACGAATAAGATTCAAATGAGAAAATTTCCGGTTATGCTAATCATTTTACGTAAGATCATATGAAAATGTTGCATCAATTGATTCGACTTTTTCAACTGATATATTTTTTTTGTGAACAGATTTGTGTAGACGCTTTTCTGAAGACGCATTCAGCGAATGCTTTTTAAATGAACGGATTCTTTTTTCTTAGCTTTTTCAAGATACCCTAAGAAACCAAACATACCATAATAAATATAAAAAGAATTCATCAAGACTCGGTTTAATGTCTTAGTACTGTTTTTGATTTCTACCTCTAATTATCCCAAAAAACCATTAACCATAAAAATTAAGCAAAAGAAATAGACTTATCACACATTGCCACTAGACAGACACTGTGATTAGTTAAGTTCGATTTTTGACAGGTTTTTATGGACATGATGAATACGATAAACAACATATTAAACCACAAACATTTGAAGTCAGTGATCATGTGACAACTAGTGATCCCGATAACTCATCGAGCAGAGCAAAAAAACGGATAATCAGAATTTTCAATTTGTGCCTCATGAGGGAACCTCTCGAGATGCCCCCTTCCGATTCCAGTGACTTGTACATGGATCGATAAACCTCATTGAGGTAGTAAATACCCTAAAAGGATTCGGGCCCATGACTCTTGAAGTGCCGGTTTTCTGGAAAACTAGTTTTTTTCCCTCGTCAATCGGGACATGTCATTTTTTTTCACATACATATTTATTCACTTTTTACACCATCATCCTATCAATAAATAATAAATCAATTCGTCAAGTAAAAATTCCATTTCGACTGGTATTCATCGATCTTGTACAAATAAATTCAAATTTAGAACTGACAGATACATGAACAATATTAGCAACAATCACATTAGTGGCACTGATAATAAAAGCGCACATCAAAAGATATCAGTCAGACTGAAATAAATTCGATAGAACTATTAATAGTTTGATGAACAGTGGAACACTAGTGAAACATCAAGTAAAAAATTAATATCCGATAATGGTCTTCTATTTAGCGCAACATATATTACTAATTTAACTCATTTGTAAGAGATTTTATGCGTGAACTGTGTGTTTAATGGTATTTATCAGTCATCCAAATAAACTTACAATCAATTAGCTTGTACATGCTACATTACCCAAACACACGCTCTTAAGAAAAATGTGCAAATCAAGCATTAAATGAATTAAAATATGTACAATTTAAGTATTTAATCTAGAAAATCAACAAACTCAAATATTATTTTATGTTAAGTAATATAAACGCGTATCTTCATTATAGGATAAAAGAGCTAAAAGAAGTGACGATCTTAATAGAATTACATGCAGTTAATTTGCAACTCAATTTAACTTACTACTTTAAGTTAACTTTGCTCAATTTTTGGACGAATTAGTATCGCTGAATCGACAAAATCGATCATTCTAGGAAGAAAGGAGAAATTCTGTATGGTTCTGAGCTCTCATTTCGATCGAGCTCGATATAACTTTCGTTGGTTTTTTACAGAGGGGTGGGAAAATTCTAGGAGGAAAGTTTCCCAGAATCAAAGAGGAAGTCTTTTTCGCGCACATTATGAAAATTTTTTTTATGTCGACAAGAACGTTGATCCAAGAAGAAGAAAAATTCCAGGAAAGAGAAATCTCCCCTGATCGTATGCACTGAAACTCAAAAATGAAAAAACATTTAAAACCGAGTTGGATAAGTGCCTTCTTCAAAACTGAAGTCATCCAAACTCTCAAAAATGATTCTATTGCGAATTAATATTATTCCTTCATTCTGGAATCGGTTACCGTATATCCCTGTCCTTAAGAGATAATTGAAGCACAACGTTTTCGTAACTCATCGATGTATTCATGCTCATAAAATCCTGGTTCGGCGATAAACCGTTCTTTAATTTCGTACGAAGGGGAAGGGTCGGTCCTTAATGTACTCATGATTATCAATAGGAAGTACACGACAGCATACAACGATCTTGTGGTTACTTAATTCACGCAACTGACTGGCTCGTTAAACAAAGATGTATGAACAAATTTACTTCTGGTTCCGGTTATATGTCAAATAACATCACCAACGTTAGATTCCTACAGTACTCCGCAAAAGTAGCGACACCACGGTAACTCAAGGAACATGATAGCTAGGGACTGCTAATTTTGTGTGGCCATATCTCTTGGTAATAGTAAAACATGAAGACACCCACAGGCACCTACAGACACCTACACAAACCCACAGACAGCACACAGGCATCCACAGACAACCCAAATCAGCTACGCAGACATCCACTTCTGCAGACGTAGAACTGGATGTCTGTGTGCTGTCTGTGCAGCTATCTGTGGATGTCTTCATGTTTTACTATTACCCCATAACTCTTACCGAATGCTGATGATCCAACAAGTTTGGGCATCGTTTACTGGATGGTTCGTGAGATATAAGTGATTTCTTTCTTTTCCGTAGTATATCAATAGCTTCTGACCTAAGATAGGTGGAAACGTTTTCTTTTTACTAAAATGTAACCACAATTCTACTCTATCGACGATATGAATTTGTTGAATGGCTGTTAGTAGTCAGTGAAATACAGCTATTTTACGGGCGAGGTTAGCTTTTCTTTTGTTGAAAATTCGAGGTCCTTTACAAAAACAAAATTCACAACTCAGTCTAGGAGCATCATTTTGACTTCAAATTCTCACCAAAGGCTCTACAGTGTCTGTAGGTTATCTAGCAAAGTATGAAGGTTAATTATTGTGTGGTTCTAGAAATTCATAGAGAATGAGCATCCGCGATTGAGACATACGTAGAAGAGCGAGGGTGAGGAACGACGGATCTCTCTTTCTACAATAGACTCTGCATTCAATGTACATAATAATCATGAAAAAGTAATCATAGAAACCTATGGTTCCGAAAAACGTATGTGAAACTTTTATCAGAAAGATTACACACTCACCTCTGACCTCCGCCACTTCACTTATTTTTGAGTCAGATTGTTGATTTAGCTAATTTTAGCAAACTCATTATACTGATCACATGATTAAGGAAACTAAGCTTGTTCGGAAAATAATATTTTTCTTTCTGATGTTTTAGATCAAAAACGAAATCGTTCTTCATTATTAAATAGTAAAACGCGTCGAGATTCAGATTGTGGATGATTTTTAATTAGATGAATCCTCTAACCCTGTGAAGTTCATCTTCATATCATATTTCATTCAAAAGAAAAGAGCGATTCAATAAAAAAACTATTTGCATCCTACAGATAATTACTGTTTGCCATTGTAGATTATTAGATCTTTCATATTTTTATTTCATTTAGGACCAATCAACTTTATTATAAAAAAATGTACAATATCAAAAAGTATCTATTTGTTCATATATTCGTTCTAATTCTGAATTAGTTTTGATGTTAATTCTATTTTCTCTTGATAAAGTTGTAATGTTTTTCTTTCATTTTCCATTAATGTATCAAGTAATTTTAGACGTTCAGCTGATTTTTGTTTTTCTAACTGAAATAAGCTTGATGATTTTGTCTGCATATTATCACTTACTATTGCTTTGGATGAAGACGATTTTTGTGTTCTAGAATAAGGTGCCTGTTTAGGTACAACACACAATGATTGTGGAGATCTAAATGAAAGTAAACGGGGCTTAACATAGAAAAATAAGTGTTTTTAGTTTATGCAAACCGTTTTTGTGATTTATTCGTTTGATCGTTGAGAAGTTGAGATCGATGTTGAAATGTATTTGTCTTATGATGATTATTGCCGTTTGAATTTGTTGTACAGAATGATGTTGTTGTACTTTGTTTTAACGATTTATTTTCACTATAGAAACAAAATACTAGATGATCTGTTATTGTGTACAGAAGTTTTTTCTTAATTATTTTCCACTTACATTTTCTCGTTGAAGCCTAATGAATACGATGAACAATTGAGTTCAAGAATGTTTTCACTATTATTTGTGTAGAATAAATTTGAATTATTTCTCAAAGACATAATTACTATATATTCTGTGATCGTACAAAAGTGAAAAATGTGTTAACTAAATAGTCGTTTAAATGTACATCAGACTATACAGTTAAAGGAAGAACAAAAAGAGTCAGCATATTACATACAACAGACAAAATGAAGAAAACAATGAATATATTCGTAACTTTAGTTTATTCAAAAACATAAGAGCAGAACTAAAACATCATTGTACACGAAAAGATGTCCGAGCTTTCATATCGAGCAGTTTTGACCTTCATTTCCAAGACTAAGTGCTTTCCTCATGATGTGTCACAATATGAATATCTTTACGAAAAAGTTCAGTTTTTATTATAATCATGCTAATGACTACTACAAAACCTACTGCTACTTATTCCCTGTCTCTGCTAGACGTCACTGTACACCGACAACTAAGTTCACGTGGTTATTCAGTCTCTTCGCTACTTTTTTCCAGTCAGATACATTTAACAAACTGTTGACTTTTTTTGTTCTCCATTGGGCCTTTTTCTCTCATTATGTGATCAATTTTGTATTATGCTTACCCTACATGTAACAGGGTTTTCTTCGATTTGTTACAAAATCAAAAAAGATTAGATTAGAACTTCATTTTGATTTTGATCCGACTTATTACTGTTTATGGAAAAATAACGTTTTGGGTACGATTTTTAGAATGAAATGATCACGAAAACAGAAAAAAGAATGACCTTAATTAAAACGATTGTTTTGAGTAGGGTAATACAACGGATCGCTTGATATGTTCTTGTTTTTTTATCCAGTAAAGAAAATAGACTTCAAAATCAAAAAACGAAATCAGGGACACATCAATCGCTTTTCATGCGAGGGTTCTTCAATGAGATAAATCTTATTTAGCTATTTTTTAAATGTCCTCAAACTAGCAGAATTTGCCACTACGTAATGGTCAAAATGCATTATTATACCGACTGAATGTTTACAAACATATATATTTTTAAAAATATTTTTACACGAACAAATCATTGTCGTAGTTACGAGTCTTTTCAAATACAATCAAGTGGAAAAATCTTGAAATATATGAATGATATTGTTAACGTGTTTCAGATGACATTTGTGGCGAACATGAAGGAAAGATGTATCCTTCCCATACCAATGGAATATCGAACATGTGTTAAAATTATCAATATATTTCTATTATTCTAATGCATTAGGAAGCTTATCCGTTGAAAATGTTTGAAATCCGTTTTGTACCAAACTGCTTGACTACTTTACTAACATTGTTTCTATTGTTTGTGAAAAAACTGACAATGGCAACCTGTTTCTTAAAGTATGCTGTTGTTTAATATTGCCATTCAAACTTTCTAAACTGTTGTTGGTAGAAGGTTGTTCCAATCGCTGCTCATTCAAACAAATAAGGAAACTCATCAACCCATTGATTTTCAAAATAAGTGTCAAACAACTTTGCTAACGTACGTTAATCAAAATGAAAAAATATCCATGCTCATTTTATTTTAAAAACCGTTTGCTCAAAAACAAATTTCGTCCACTGTTCGTGATTCAAATCAGGTATTTCAACTAATTCAGTGTAATCATGTATTTCATTCTATAAGAAGAAAAAAGATCATTATTTTAGAAGTTCTTGAAATTAGTTCTCTTTTCTTTCAAAAAGACAAAAACATAATGGTTTTTTGTTCCTCCAAAAGGTTGTTCTTATAGAATGTGAAAACCAGCTAGTATCTTTTTCATTTCATTTGTTTAAACAATTGAAAAACAATTTCCGTTACTCTACTATATTGATATGTATACTCGAGATGCTCATTATTAGTTTCAATAGAAAATGTTCTTTATTTTTGTTCGTCTATGATTTTCTCTTTTTGTATATATATCCAATTCTGATACAAAAAAGATAAAATATTTGCAAAAATATTAATATTCTTTCAAAGAAATAAAAAAAAAACTGTTGGACAATTTCTATAATCCAAAATAAAATGGAAGTAGTTTGTCTGTCCACGTTATTACGAATGTCAAAGAAAAAAAAAAATGATTTTTTTTATCTACTATTGATATTTGCATATTATTTTATATTTGAGGTAGTAGTTTATATGTACAATAATTATATCTTATATTTACATCACATTTACATCTGCAAAAGTTTACTAAAAACAAATGAAAAAAAATGATGAACCTACGTATTCTGCTACAAATGAGAGATCATATTCAACCGCAGCAATCATTGGTATTGTTATTGGCACAGTCATTGGAATAATAACATTAGTTTCATTTATAATAATGATTCTATGTTTAATAAAACAAAGTAAACGTCGTCATACTCATCCTGCCTTTGCCATGCAGCAGCGAAATCCAAACGCAATATATTATAATGGAGGATATTATTCAAGTTCTTTACCAACAAGTGTTATTAATCTCCATTATCCACCTGCACAATCTCTACCTCCACCTTACACAACATTTTCATCCGCGTCAGATACGCAACAAATAACTCCGCTGCCACCACCATAATTATTATGTATCAGTACACTGTAAACAAAGGATATTGAAAGTGAGAAAATCTGTCTTTAAGATTAGAATACACTTTGTAGAACACAATTTTATATGACATCTGTTGGCTAAATACATGATGGTTACCCATAAGAGTATCCCGTAAAAACTTTCAAACTATTTCGTTTATCATGGTTACATATATTTTAATCATCGTCACGTCTATTATTGTAAATTGTATCTTCTATTGTTTCATAAGTAATTCGCTATTTCACTTTTGCTCAACACACTACATTTCATAACTCGAATTCTTCTTTATAAAATCAAGATCTATGCAAGATTTTTATTTGTACGCTTTCTTTTTTCGTTTTGTTGGTTCGTTTAAAAAAGTCAAAAAAGATTAGTTTTTGAACCGAGTTCATAAACGATCGCAAAAATTAATAAAACTATTGTATATACATATAAAGATTTATAGCCAAAGGTAAAAAAATTGAAAATTGATTTTTGACTCTGTCGTCGACAAAAACGGTCGGGTAATATGCCTATATGCAGAAATAATAAGAATTGGACATTGAATTATTTTCTCGTTTAAAAAATAAGCTGTTATTTGTAGATAGAACAAGAAATATGATCTTTGCCGTGTTAAATGATTATTTAACTTGTTACATCGATTAACAAAAAAATACACCTCTGACTCTTACGTTCCAGTGTTTACAAGTGTTATTCATTCGCACTCATATATTTTTAATCTATTTCCAAAACAACAATAAATGATCATGACCTTTTCATTTTATTATACATTATATATAATGGGCATTTATTTTTAATCAAAGGAAAAAAGTCGTTGAAAACATGACATGTTAATATTAAGTCAGTTCTAACAAATATACTATGAAATACAAAAATCATAGAACCAATAATCAGATTATTATATTGTGAAACAATACTTTAGACGTTTTAGAAAAAAAATCAGAAGATAATCTTTATTAGTTTTATAATCACAAATGTGAAACTTAAACACTATGGACTTGAATTTAAAAGATCACGAAAAAAGCATACTTTTGATCCTGGTTGACAAAATTTCAAGAAAAAGCAGGTAAAGGATCTCGGTTAAGAAAAATAAATTTTTTTATGCTAAAATCATTGATTAAATCGGAGAAAAAAATCTAATTAAGCTAGTTTAACCCTTTACGCCCTAGAACTTGCTACTAAGACTGACTTCCTCCTTGCTACATAGTACTACATTACTTTTTTATAGCAGTTGCAGTGATGTCCTCTAGATGGGACAATCAGGCATAAAGGGTTAAGAAAAACATGCTTTAGATCTCAGAATATTTCTGAGCACAGTAACTGTGTTCACTTTCCATCTAATTTGCACTAGTTTTTTAGTGAATGTTTAGCTTCATCTGTTTAATGAAAAAAATGAGTAGTTAATGATCATATCCTGTCAAATGATGTGCTGTGTTTACCGGATAACTGTATTATACAACGTGTACATAGTCAATCAGTAAACACATTGATATTCTATTCAAACTCTGTCTATACTTCGACTAACTAGATCACTACTTTATTGTACAATATGTACAATAGGGGTGGGACAGTTCCAGTTCAGTTCTTTTGAACTGGAACTACTTACCAGTTCTTTTCAAAAGAACGCGAACTGCTATCAGTTCTTTATCATTTCGTGAAGCCGAAACGTTGGAAAATAAAATTTAATGCAAGAATCAGCGTTAAAATCAATTAAAAGTCAAAGATATCTCGTAAGGAACGACATATATCCAACTGAGATACACGCGACATCCATTTTTCCATTTTTTATCTATTTGCGTCTCTGTCAAAAAGAAAATTTTTTACTCCGGGGGAATTCCGTAGCGCTACTTTAGAAATGTTTCGTACAACACTTTTTTGGCCTCTTCGATGGCGATACTATTAGACTTTCCTACTCGTCAAGGATCATGTTCTATTCCAGAACACTTAGAGTATTACATACAAAAATAAATTAAACGTTTAATGTTAATTTTTTGCAGAGCACATCAAGATAATATCATTTACTGTTTCTGGCTTTAGATTGGATGCTAAACAATAATCAAACCCGCAGTCGAAAAAAAGTCGCTTCGTAGAGGTACAACTTCGCACTGGTCTCAATCCGCGGGAGAGCTCGATTCACCAGTTCGGAAAATATCCCCGCCCCGTCCACCGACCAAAGAACATTTTTTCGTCCGCGAGTCTCCCGTGCATCTCTGATATCCAGTTTCTTTCCACATTTTGATATACTAGACAACAATTTTTTTCAAAGCTCGAATTTGATATATTTTTGTTAAACTCTTACCATCTCCCTATATGCAACGAATACAAACGAAGTTATCTATAGAATTTGCTAATAGTAAAAATTGACAAAAAATATATATCACCAGAATTGTTTGTTAAACCTTAAAATTATATAATTCCACTTCAAACGGATATTTGATATCATACAGCAGGATTCATGTGGCTTTTACTTCAATTTTTTTGGTAAACAAAGATTATCATTTTTATTTACAAAAAGACATCAGTAAGATTCCACAAATTTATCAAAGTGTTTCTTTTCATTTCATATAAAAAGCACACACAAATAGCAGCAATAACAAAAAGATCTGATTTTGAAACATAAACAAACACTCTGACTAGAAGAAAAAACAACAACGCACATAATACACTCACCACAAATACACACGCACGCACCGGTTAAATAAATTTGACAAAGAGAAACCTGCTAGATGGTAATAATTATAGTAGTACCATCAACAATAGTAAAAAATGGAGGAAATAGTCTGTTATTCATATTTAACAGTCACTGTTTGTGGAGTTGTTGTGATCGCGGTAGTAGTAGAAGTATCTGTCAATGTAGAATAAGATGTATTGTTATTATTATTGTTATTTTGTTGATTTGATGTGTCAATTATCGTCGTCGTATTATTTTTATCGTTATTCTGAACATGTTGTGTTTGTGACGAAGACGGTCCTTTTAGTTCACGTCGTGCTTGAACACATAGATTTGATATAGCGGCCTTAATCTTTGAAGTTTCTATTGGATGTAAAGGATGTTTGGAACGAACAAAAGCTAAAAATAGAGGAAAACAATAAGTAAATATATGTCTCAAACAAAATAAGACCGAGTAGAAACAACCAGCGACAGATAAAGCAGCAAAAATGTGTCAGCACGTTAGAAAAAGGCTAAACTGAGAGACTTGTTACAGTTTTCGTCGACGCCGAAAAACAAACAGTGCCAGATCTGTTCATTTTTCATCATTTATAGGCATATAGCCAAATGCATGTTCCAGCTTACCAATAATATCATTCATTAATTCATTGTCTATTTTTGATGCTGACATAGTGGCCAAATCTTCTTTTGAGAATAACCGACGCACAATTTGTCTTGCCGTATTTGATGGTGTATCGCGTACACAAGATCGCAATGAATGAGGTGATAATGGAATCTTCTTAGCACAAAAAAGAAAAACATAACACATACCGCTTAGATACATAGAAGAAAATGCTCACGCCTGTAGGGCCGCCACCTTCTTTCAATAATTCGACTTTGGCTAATACAGTGCGAAGCCATTGTTCCGTTTCTGGAGGTGGTACGGCTAAAAAATAACATTTGAAGGTATGATATGAAGATAGTCATAATTCATTTAAATCAGCAATTTCTAACTTTCAGTCAATATTCTTTTTATTTGTATCTCGTATTCATAGTAGAAAGAGTATTTCAAATACTCCATTCACGTTACTGATAATGCTTTGCTTCTTTCTGTTCTATCCTTATCTCTCTCAATCAACCAAGTGTGCATACTTACGAACAGTTCGTTTGCACAGATCGTGTTCTTTAGTTAATATTGAATATTTTGTTTTTAAATTTTCATATCTTCCTAATAAATCAAAATATTTTTGTTTATAGTCGTTTTCTTCTGTTATATTTTCTATTATATTGACATTATTCGTTGGATTGTCTGGATATTTACGTTTACGATCAATTGCACTCAGCACTAGAAAAGAGAAACAGTAGATATAAAAGGAAATAGAATAATAGATACATATATCAAACGGTTCCCTATTACACTTACCAATGCATTGTTGAGGACCAACTTGATTTGCGATTGTTTGTCTCATGTCCGTAATGAAATATTCTAACGATTGTTGAGGAATATTCAAAGGAGTCGATCGCATTTCGGTCATCATTGTTGTCTAGATGAGAAAGAAACAGAACAAAATTAAACAAAGAGTAATAATAAATGATTCTCTAGAGTGTTGTAAAAGTTTGAATAGTTTAATGGCAACGATTAATAACAGAATTTAATGATTAATACATATGTGTCACAACAACTGTATTAAGCAGTAGATACTGTAAAGGTGTTTTCTATAATTTTACTAACAGGATGATACGCGGATAAACTAATTTTGTTATCTTGCTGCTGCTGACTGTCATGTCTTGCCCCGCCTCCAATATCATTTGAATAAACAGTTGTTGCTTCAACCATAACACAACAACTTGGTTATAAACACATTTATAAGTAGTAAACAACCAAAACAATAGAAAAGCCTAAAACAGAAAACGAACATCATCTGGTAAATCCAAAATCAGATACGTTGGAAAACCAAGAAATCTGAATAACTTTTCATACGATTGAGGAGGCTGGTCACATATATATATTTTTTTTGCAAATAACTCATTAAAAGTAATAATCATCTCACATAGATTGAACAATTATCGTCCTATTTCTATATCCGTTGATAACTGAAACATCTTGTGGCTATCTCAATATTTTGAAGTTCACCAAACACAAAAAGCGATGTTGTATGTGTATATAGTTGCCACAATAACTCAAATGTTTTAGGAGAATCAAAAAGCTTTTTGTCAAAGTTTGAATGAACTGTCGCCACATGAGCAGTTCGCCGCCATATAGCCGAAAACTATTGTAATTTTTACTACATATTATTTATTTGCCAAAAAAACATTTTTCTTGATTATTGCGAGGTTGTCCGTAGAACTCTTGTAGATCGCAAAAACAGTCTTAATTGTACTTTATCCGAAAAAATACCTTTTTTTCAATACGGCGCATCTGTGATTTAGTCTCAAAAACGGAGTATATCATCATTATTTATATTAAAATTAATTCTTTTCAATAAACGTTACACAATGAACATTTCTTAGAATATAATAGATGTGCAGTATCCATTCGTCAAAAAAAAAAGAGAGTAATAGTATTTATACGTACAAATATTCCTTGTGTGAGGCACAGTAGTCAAACCGATGCAGACATTACTTGTGCTGGGTTATGTCAATTGTTTGTTAATGAACGATGTAAACTTGTGTATGTGAGTGTCTGCGCGTATGTGTAGAGGTAGCAAAATAGAATGGTAGAAGAGAAAAGAGGAAAAATTATGGCTGAAGAAGAGAAGAACACTCAAGATACTTCAACTAAATGTAACAACGAAAGCAAGAACGGGAAAAAGTAAAAAGACCATGAGATTAAACGAACACATATCATTTTTTACAGAAACGCAAAAACTGATGTCGCTTTTCATCAATTTTAAGAATTTATCCGTCTGAATTTACAGAGAAAGGAATCTCTAAGCCGATTACAAAGGAAGGCAGCTCACTGTACTTTAGCGGAACTCTAAAGTTCTTGCTTTAGTTCGATTTCAAATAACTATCTTTAATTGTGGTGTCACCACTTTCTGAGCTCTAGTAATAACTTAAAGCAATTGTGAGCCGTCAACTGCATTGTCACTTCATTTATTCAGACACTTCGCCTTAAAAAAGGCTTGCTTCTTTTGAAAAGAAGAAATATTTTTCAGACAAGATGTTTATTTTAGTACATTTTTTGCCAAACAGATAGATCTGTTAAAGCTGAGACGCTTCAGCAGTGGCCTATTTTAAACCATTCAGAGCTCCATAATACGATGGTAATTAATGGACAACATCTTTTTTTTTATTTGTAAACTTACTTCTACATTTTATCTTCTCTTAATTTCACTACTGAAGCTTTTGAAATTACTTAGGGAATCTATGTTAAGTTCTAGGTTTTTTGACGCTAACAGTTAAGCAACTATGTGTCTTCATCAAGCTGAGTGAAAGATATGTGGTGTGGACGTTTTGAATTGAGTCATTATTATTACAGGTCGGGAACCTTTGATGACTCTCACTTTTCGTGAATAAAACATTTGGAGTGACGCTTTTTTAAGGTTTTTGTAAAAGCGTATTCTGTGTTGTTTAACTTGAACGACTGAACTTAGTAGAATTTATATTTAAGCAGTATTTGCAGACACAGTTTTGCATGCTGTTTGCATTTTTGAAGGTTGTATGGATTACCTTAAAGTTATTTTTAATGAAGCAAAGTGTACGATACATTTTTCAGGTCTCTTTCGTCGAAAGCAGAGAGTACATTTAATTGTCGTAGTGTGCACTTTTTTAAAACTACTGTTTCTTAGGTCTCTCATTTGTATCGTGTACTAGTAAATTGGATGCCAGCAATCGGATGATTGTCGAAAAACTGGCCTCAATCGGTGATCGTTCACGTTGGTTTTTTCACATTAAGAAGCGCGTCACTCGACCTCAGATTAGAAAAAGTTGGGACATCTTGAGATTTTTAAAGTGGGAATTAACACAAAATTTTAAATCTGTTTTTAATATCCAGGTCATCAATTCTAGTCATCTTGTTAATGACCATCGAACTATTTATTGTCTAATAAATTTTTCTTTCTTGTTTAATCGAGTATGAAAAGTACAATTATTAGAGTTTGTTTGTTTGTGTATTAGATTTCACATTCGCTTCGAATATTCTCTAACTGAAAATGGCTGCCACAAAAGACACTGGCAAGGTTTCTCAGCAACAAGAAACTCAAGAATTCAAAATTCGTATAACCTTAACATCACGTAATGTAAAATCGTTAGAAAAAGTGTGTGCCGATTTAATTCATAAAGCAAAAGAAGAAGAGATTCGTGTCAAAGGTCCTGTTCGTATGCCAACAAAAACATTACGAATAACAACAAGAAAAACACCATGTGGTGAAGGTTCAAAGACATGGGATCGTTTTCAAATGCGTATTCATAAACGTGTTGTTGATTTACATTCAAAATCTGAAATTGTTAAACAAATAACATCGATTAGTATTGAACCGGGTGTAGATGTTGAAGTGACAGTCGCTGATTCGTAGACAAAATACTGGAACAAACAACATGAAAATAAAATCGTTTTCCTGTCATTTTTTTATATTGAAAATGTATTTTCATGTGTTCTAGTTTTGTTATAATGAATTATTAAAAAACCGAATGTAACAGTTACAGGAAAATGTAGAAAATTTGATTTGTTTTTGGTTTTCTGCGTTTGATCAAGCAGAAAGAAGACGATACAAAGTGTGATTTTAAAAGGATGAGAACCAACCTGTTGTTTAGTAGCGGTGCTTTTAGATACATTCTTACAATAAACAGGTAAGAAAGAGTTGTGTTAGCCTTACAGTTCCCTATCAAAGGAAAATGTACTAGTTCCACTTATAAAAGCAATAGTTTTTGTCTTTCTATCTTAAAGATTATTCTCGATAAAACAGCTCTGATAAACATTTGTGTAATCGTATCGTGACTTAACTGGAAGTGAAATGAAGATTTTAAACATATAAATTCAATAATTTTGTAGGGCAAATAGTTGCCCGTTTTTTGACTATGATATGCTGTCAAGAATTATAACTGGTTTTCGTCTGTGTTTTTCCGTACATCTTTTTAGATGCGTTTTGATATGCTGCTTCGTCAACTAAGTCGAGTTACTCGATTAAAACAAGCCCCACAAAGATGTTATTCATCTTCGATTAATGAGAATTATTGTACATTAAAAACCACATGTGATACAAACTCAGATATTTATAAAGTATGAAAATGATTACTTTTCTCTTAAACTTCTGTGTGATTTCTGAGAAAAATACACCTACATTTGCATTGGATTGAGATAATTAGACAAGCGCACTTTCAAAATTGTTTTTGTGACTAGATAGTACACCACTAGT
Organism: Didymodactylos carnosus; assembly: GCA_905250885.1. NCBI lineage: Eukaryota > Metazoa > Rotifera > Eurotatoria > Philodinida > Philodinidae > Didymodactylos > Didymodactylos carnosus. Next base: position 7,403 of record CAJNOQ010002241.1, on the reverse strand, counting down.
AATGATCGTAATAAAATATGTGCTGTTCAATCAACAGTTTTGCTCCAAATATTAAAATCGTCTGTTCTGTGAGCATGTTTTCGACAGAATGAGATATAAAAGATTAGTGCCATGTCGAATATCATTTTTTTCTATTTCAGACCAATTATGAATCAATGAAAACAGTTGTTAACAAATTGAAAACAACTGTGGAAAAAGTTGTCCTTGGTAAATGAAAAGAAAGCTAAAATCTTAATATATCCTGACTTTTATACGTGTGTGTGATTAGGTGGTGATGATAAGGCACGTCAAAGACATACGTCTAAAAAGAAGTTACTTGTCAGAGATAGAATACAAAAATTAATTGATTATGGGTAGGTGTTAGGTTATACATCAGAGACATCATAGCTATAGATAACTTTAACTTTTGCTAATCTATCCGTTTCATAGTAGACTGCAGTAGCAAAAAGACTTTTATTCTCTTATCAAACCTTTTCTTTTTTAGTTCTCCATTTTTGGAATTTTCACAATTAGCTGGTTATCAGCTGTACGAAGATGAGGCTTTACCAGCCGCCGGAATTATTACCGGAATTGGGCAAGTGGCAGGGTGAGTGTGTTGAATAGCATGTATCTCTTTTTTTAAGTGTTTGTTTGGTTTTTGTTCCAGTCGAGAATGTGTTATTGTAGCGAATGATGCAACAGTCAAAGCCGGTACCTATTATCCTATTACAGTTAAAAAACATGTACGAGCACAAGAAATAGCAAAGGAGAATCATTTACCGTGTATTTACTTAGGTAAGTGCGTCTGGTATATGTAATGGTATTTCATAAAGGGTAGTTTTTTACTAAATAAATTTTGTTTTACAACCGCTTTTTCGTTATAGAAAAGCTCAAGCCTTGGAAACTTGAACTGGTTGTAAAACAAAATTTAATTTAAAAAACAAGTCGAGTTTTATTCCTTTGCATCAAGCAATTGATCATGCAAATCAAACTTGAAACGTGTATACCTTTGTGTAGACTTGATGAAATTTCTTTTTGTCACTAGCAATCGTTAGCTTATATAGTGTCAGCTTACGCTGGAAAAAAATTTGATTTAGTACTGCATTCCTTTTTTGTAGCAGTTATGGTGATGTCCTCTGGAAGGGACAATCGGTATAAAGAGGAGTGGGAGAGAAATGAAGAAACCGCTATTATGCTACTCCAGCGAGAAACATCCATACTCCATGAGAATATCTCTTCATAAAAACATTTTCTTTGTGGGTCACGGAAATAATGTATTTGCACGAGAATTATGCTGTTTTGTGTGAGAATAATACAAATAATCTAGAAGATATTATGCTACCTTCACGAGATTTTTGTATCTCTACGTAAAATATTTCCCCTCTGCGTCACGGAAATAATGTATTTACACGAGAATTATGCTGTTTTGTATGAGAATAAGCAGTTGTTCAATGGTCCAGAAGCATATCACAAAGCTCTAAAAAGCAATATTGAAGAGATTGAATATCCACGATTAGTAATATCAGGTGCCAGCACGGGCGAAATCGTGACTTATCAGTTGAATAAACAAGCTTCGAAGCCACAGCAAGAGGATCCAATGAATGGGCGTTTCGTATTTGTCGCGCTCGATTCTGGCGTGCTATTCACGTGCGACCGCCTGTGCGTGTTCGATCATCAATATCCGATGTTCGATCAATTCGTTTACATTGTGAGTCAATTTCAGGCTTTGGTTTTAAAATTTAAAAGAAAAATATTGTCTGTATTCGTGTACATTTTTTATCTATGTACACGAATATTGTGTTTACGGAGATTTTTGACATAATCATATCATGCAAATGCATTATTCTCGTGTACCAGACAAGAAAGTNTATTCACGTGCGACCGCCTGTGCGTGTTCGATCATCAATATCCGATGTTCGATCAATTCGTTTACATTGTGAGTCAATTTCAGGCTTTGGTTTTAAAATTTAAAAGAAAAATATTGTCTGTATTCGTGTACATTTTTTATCTATGTACACGAATATTGTGTTTACGGAGATTTTTGACATAATCATATCATGCAAATGCATTATTCTCGTGTACCAGACAAGAAAGTGGCTAAGAAGAGATATAAATTGTTGTGCAGAGAACATAATGTCTTGTAGATCGTGCATAATTCTCACAGTAAGGAGCATAATTCTCGTGTAAAGCATCGTTCCCATGACCTAGGCAACAAAGTTTTTAAGAAGACACACAAAATTCTCGTGAAGAGAGCATAATCTCTTGTACACTATATGCACTATAATTGTCATACAAAACAGCATTATTCTCGTGTAAATCCATTATTCCCGTAGACAAAAATGTTGCTATAATACCATCATATCTTCTTGATTGAGCATAATTCTCGTGCGGGACTGCCTCAAATGGCAAAATTGGCATATCGCGGTTTTTTCGCCACTCAGAGGTCACTTCTGCTAGTTTCTTAGCAAAATTCTCGTGGGACGAACATAATTTCGGTGTGACGATTTCTCTCCCACTGCTGGGCATAAAGGGTTAAAATATCAAAATCGGGCAGATTTTTTATTTGTAAGAGTATCTTCTCTCATTTAAAAGAATTTATATTTGTGTTTCTAGTGGATAGTGGTGGTGCTAATCTTCCTCGTCAAGCTGATGTATTTCCTGATAAAGAACATTTTGGGCGAATATTTTATAATCAAGCAACATTGAGTTCTCAAGGTATCACGCAGGTAACAAATTGTTTATTACCCGTTGTTTATTTATATCTTATTACATTACGATAGTTTATTTTATTGTCTAGATTGCCGTCGTGCTAGGAAGTTGTACAGCGGGTGGAGCCTATGGTAAGTGTGAAAACGTTTTAAAACTGTGAGTACTTTGCCTAAAACTTTTGACACAAAATATTATTATATACGTAAACTCCTTTTGATAGTGTCAACAAAAAAGGTTTTAGTGCTAAACTCTACTTTTTTTAGTACCAGCGATGGCTGATCAATCAATAATTGTTCGTCGACAAGGTACAATATTTTTAGCTGGTCCGCCGCTAGTCAAAGCAGCCACAGGTGAAGAGGTTTCCGTAGAAGATTTGGGCGGAGCGGATCTCCATTGTCGGTAGGCTAGGTTCTATACACTGAACTATCATAACAAAAAAGAATTTTTCTTTTTGTTTCTTTTAGACGTTCTGGTGTGACAGATTATTATGCATTAGATGACACTCATGCATTACACTTAGCCAGAAGAGTTGTGTCCAATTTGAATTATACCAAACAGCAACAGGTGATTTGATCATGTTCTGTACAATAAAATATTGTACCTCTGCAGGAAATACCATAAAGCTCGAAAGAACTGATGAATACTATTAATTTCATTTTGTGCACACAAATTATTCTCTCTCTTCATTTTCTACTCTTTGGTTTTAGGGGCTTGTCTATTGAATTTGAAAAAAGTAAAAGTATTTATAAGACTATCGTTGATTTCATTAGAGAGTCCAACCGCTTTGGGGCATAATTGATGTTACTTCTCTTACATGAAAATTCGTTATACCTCACTCACGCAGTCGCCACAGAAAATCATCCTCATCTCTGTAATCTATATTGCTTCTATACTGTTTTCATCTGGTAAAATTTTACTATTTTGTTTTTGTTCTTTTTTTCTTATTTATCTAGTTTTTTTTCCTTGTCTCTTCCTCTCTCCCAGTGTTATGCAATGGGCACAGTCCGATTTGATTGTTTCTTCTGTAATAAAGTTTAAACCAACATTCAATCTAAGAAATGGTTCAATACTGTTGATTTCAGGTTACTATGAAACCCATTATCGAACCGGTATATGCAGCTGATGAATTGTATGGAATTGTTGGTGACAATTTAAAACGAACGTATGACGTTAGAGAAGTAAGAGAAACTCCTGTAAATAGCACAGTGCAACAATAAACTAGTCTTCTAACCTTTAGGTAATAGCACGAATTGTTGATGGGAGTGAATTTGATGAATTTAAACAATTATATGGAGAAACATTGGTTACAGGTAAGCTAGTTGATTTGGTGTTTTACTCTTAGCTTAATCACGTAAATATTTGAATTTGTCAAGTAAAAATCATTTTCTATCGTCATTTAAGGTTTTGCTCGAATCATGGGTTACCCTGTTGGTATTATCGGTAATAATGGTGTCTTGTTTTCCGAATCAGCCTTAAAAGTAAATTTTATATATGTTCTTTTACTTAAAAGTAATAATATTTCGTTTTCGTCAAGGGTACACATTTTATTGAATTATGTTGTAAATTAAAAATTCCGTTAATATTTCTTCAAAATATAACTGGTACGTAAAAGAAAAGTTAAATCATGGTTTTTTTATCTTCAAATATTCTTTTAGGTTTTATGGTTGGTAGAGAAGCAGAATCCGGTGGAATAGCGAAAAATGGAGCGAAAATGGTGACAGCTGGTGCGTGGACAGCAAAACACTATCTTTTTCTATATAATATTGCTCTTTTATGTTTTAGTTTCATGTGCACAAGTGCCGAAAATCACTGTTATTATTGGCGGATCCTATGGAGCCGGAAATTACGGAATGTGTGGAAGATCTTACAGGTGCGTTATGAACATGCTGCTTGACGAAGCTGTAAGCTCTTTTCATTTATCTGTTAATTCAGTCCTCGATTTCTCTACATGTGGCCAAATGCTCGTATATCTGTAATGGGTGGTGAACAAGCCGCGAATGTTTTGATTTCAATAACTGCAGATCAACGAAAGCGGGAAGGAAAACAAGTTCGTTGTCTTGATCTCTTCTTCATCATTTTATGATACTTATATCGTCTCTTTTTTCCTTTTCTAGTTAACAGCGGAAGAAGAAAATTCAATTAAATCTCCAATATTGTCAAAATATGAGTATGAAGGATCACCATATTATTCAAGTGCTCGCCTGTGGGACGATGGTATCATTGATCCTCTCGATACACGTCTTATATTAGGTTTAAGTTTAAGTGCATCACTGAATGCAAAAATAAATGACACCAAATTTGGCATATTTCGAATGTAAAACGTTTAATTGTACGAAAATCTCTCAGAGAACAGTGATTTCTTTTGTGTATATTTATTCTTATTTTATTGTTAGTTTTGATACCAGGAATAATAGATCATTGTTCAGTTTGAAACACAATATTATCACAACTTTGATTCATTGGAAGAAAAACAAGCAGCTATTTATTATGCATGCTTCATTGTTCTGTGCATTTGAATAAATATCCATATTGAGTCATACGATAATGAACGATATAATATTCCATATGAGAAAATTTTGTTTACAAATTACGCACCGCATTCGCTATATGTGCATTGGAGCTGGGCGAAACTGTCTCGTCTTACGGAATTTCACAATACGAGACGAGTTTTTTTAAATTTTTTGGCGAAACAAAACAAGATAGCTTAGAAAAACTTTAACAAGACGAGACAAAATTCGTTCTTTCTCAGCATATCGTTTGAAAGTAACGACATCTCTAAAATTGATTATAGAACTTGCGAAGAGACTTTTATTTCTTTTTTTGTATTTTTGATGTAGTAAACGTTCTATGAGTGTTCTAACTTTTTTCTGATTGCCAATTACTTTTTCAATCTTTTCGAATCGTAGGAGTTCTCTAGTTGAATCGATCTAATGGATCTAAACTTGCTCTATGTCAGGAGAACAATATCTTTCTTGAACCATTTTTTTCTCGATTCAGCCACTCATTCTCAGTTATTCAGTCGGATGAAAGAATCCCTTTCACTAGAAAAATTCATTTTTTTTTATACATTATATTTTCACGTTCGAGTTAGCTGATTATTCTCGATCACACTGGTTTGCATGGAAGTCGAATGTACAACTATTGAAGATGACACATCTGAAGTTATTTTTTTCGGATATCTGGCTTTGATTGTCATAAAGTTAGTCCCGTAAAGTGAGCACATTTTACACAACTTTCAACAGAATATATTATCCTCAGTGAAATGGAATGTGGTTTGAATGATTAGATAGCACATGGTACTTGAAAGAATCATTTCTACAAAAAAAAAGAATCAGTTTTTGGACACATTCGCCGCCAACTGCAATAATTGGCGTTTATTAGGATCGAAAAAACGCCTCGAGCGCCTGTATTTGCGAAGTACGATATTCATTTTTTACGTTGCTATCGCAATCGTCACTGATTGATACAAGACTGAACGGTTTTAGCTTAGCGATGCTGACCTTAAGCTAGTTAAAATCTTATCCTATCTAAGCTACGACGGATGGCTGGGCAGATCATGACAGCTGAAGTAGAGTAGTGAAAATAGTGACGGTGTAGCCACGTCAACATCTTCTGTAAATGTGTTCAGCCACAATGGGATTTATATTCAACCTAAGGTGTGTACGATTAGGACGCGATAAAGCAGACAAAATTCAGTTCCTAACAATTATTCCATACTTATAAAAGTCTAGGGAATATTTTTTACTTTCTCTCCCATTAACAGAATGTCTATTTTCTTTTCTCATATGATGAAACTGGCAAGTGGGAAGGTTTGCGCTGCCGCTGCCATCAAACACTTTTTATCGGCGCACATATCTGATCGTTTGTACCGAGAGTATTAAACAGTACTGTCTCTGATTACCGTTTCACTCAGTCACCCTTCCAATTTAATCATTCATTCTGCTTAATTATATGCCATTTACTACCGATGAATATAGAGAATTATAGGTCTTTTATAAATTTCAAACAAATTGTACTATCCGGTACGTTTCATTGTGTGCGTCATGACATTTAAGGAAACTAAAATTCACTTTTTCGTTCTATCATTTGTTTAATGTACTCAATTTAAAAAAGTGCTGTTATTCACACCTTTTGGTATTGTCAAAAAGAAAAATTATTGCTCTGACAAAACAACAGTTTTCCCTTGTTTCTCCCGTCTTTGCGATTCTTAGTAGAGTTAAGACCAGCCTTCGATTTTCTGATAGTAATAATCATCAGGAAAAACGCCTAGAACATCAAGTTTTCTCTCCTTTCAGAGAAGATAATTAATCTTACTATCACTCATATCAGTTGCTTGATAGTTGATGAAGTAGGAAGTCACATCGTCGACCTGTGACTGGACATCTTCACATTTTTTGCTATACGCTACAAAAGAAGTGTATCATCTTTGTACCTCTTCAGAATTTCCTTCGTGTGCAAATCCTCTCTCTTTCTCTCTAACTGTCGTCTTACTCAGTCGACTTCTCAATCTAGGGAGAGTACAGATGAACTCTGGTTAGGTTAATGAGTTTGAACAAAATCGTATGGTGGAGAGAAAGAAAATTCAAATTACAACAACACAAATAACTCAACCCCTGGCTGGTGTAAGAACAGTTTAGAGGCATCGCTTAAAGAAGAACTATTTCAAATAACTGAAAAACTATTTAACCTTCAACATAAGAGAGGAAACGCATTTT
>CAJNOQ010002240.1:0-25441 GCA_905250885.1 Didymodactylos carnosus | reverse complement strand
GTCAATGACACGGTAAAAGCATGCTAGCAGCACATAAAAAAGCATGCTGGCAGCACATAAAAAGCATACTTTGGCACACTTTTTCCATGCCATTGGCACAATTTAAGTGTGCTTTTTCTAAAAGGATGCTTTTCCGGGACAGTGCATAGTACATAACAGGAAAATGTTGTACAAAACTTTTCTGCCAGTGTTATGATTGGTCCGATTATTGAACCAATGACCAATGTTGTGACATATGTGTAAAACTTGCATATATGCAAGTTTTACACGGTTAAACTATAGTCTAACCGTCAACAAAATGACACTTTTTAATCTTACAGTTTAACCGTACCAACTTAACGTTTTGAAACTTAACGTTGAAAAAGGCATCGGGTTGGTACCCAGATGAAACACGTCTTGTAAGACATTGCAAGATCTGATGTTTTCTTGTGAAATCTTGTAATAAGGTCTTACGATATGATCGTACAAGACGTTATTATAAGATAATATAAGATCTTATGGAATCTTGTAACTTCTTGTTATAAGATCCCCCAAGATCTGATTATGAGAAGTGACAAGGTCTTGTAAGACCTTATGACAAGAATTCATATGATCTTGTAAGACCTTGCAAAATCTTGTACCATTCCTATGATAAGAAAAATCTTATAAGAACCTTGTTACAAGATGTCATATGAAATCTTGTAAGACTTTATAAGAATTGATAAGATCTTTTGAAATCTTATGATTTCTTATTATACGATCACCCAAGATCGTATATGATCTTGTAAGATTTTCCAAGATCTTGTTATCTTGTGACCTGGGTAGGGTTAAAATGTAAGGTTAAAAAAAAGCGTTAGTTTTTGACGTTTAAATTGTCAGGTTAGCACGATTAAAGCGTGCGTTTTTTTTACAGTGTGTGATAAAAACGAACGACTGAACTTTCATTAGGAGTTCGACCAGTTAGAATTGACGAACTTTTATGTGCAGAATGGGCTCTTCTACAGATCGATTAGTGGTAAAAGTGAGCGGCGGTGAGGGTGAGTAATGATAGTGGTAAGAAGGTTGTCGATCTGTACAAGTACCGCAGAATGTGTGCCGGAATCAATGGCAAAGTGGTATCAGTAATGTTTATGGGTTTGGTACTAAACTTTCATATAGTTCTGCCCCCGCCACCCCTTACCACACGAATGATAAACAACAAACACAAGCTCTTCCAACTTCGAGCTTGTAAACTCGACTTTGTTTATACTGAATAAATATGTTCTACAACCGTTTATTTAGTTACAAAAGCCCAAGCCTTGGAAATTTGGACTGGTCCTTACCACGTGCGCAGTTCTCGAGATTGCCTTTTCGTAGCTTTTCTCTTAATGTGGTTGAGAATACGCATGTCAGACGTAGTACGGGCTAGTCCAAGTTTTCAACCCGTGGGCCTTTGTAACTAAATAAGCGGTTGTATAACATATTTATTCACAATAAAAACATTGTTATTAAGCATTGGAAGTAAATTTTTTTTGTACTGAGCAGTATTATGACCCTTCCCACACTCAAGAATTATCTTTCTTGTGAATTTTAGATGTTCTTGTTATTTTAGCATTTTATCAGATTTTATCGCCAGTAATTAAATTAAAATGGCGACAAGGTACGATAGTAGCGCGTCAACTGAGCATAATCGTAATTGCTATTTATGTTTACAAAACTTTAATCGTACACGTGCCTCATTGTGTCAATGTTTTCATTGTAATCAAAATTTTTGCTTAGAATGTTTCGCGTTACACAAAGAAAACTTGGTACAAAACGTTTATAGTTTACAGGATCGTTATAATGAAATAAATCAGTTAATGGAAGAAAAACGAAAATATATTGTTGATTCATCCGCATTTTGTATGAATGAAGTTTTAACTTGGTTCCAAAAATCTATAAACGATCTGTTTAATTCTCAACAACAAATTATCAATAATATAGAGTTCGTTCAAGATAAAGCACAGGTATAGTTCACTGTTAGTTTGGAGCTTCCTATTTCCTTATCGTTTACTGCAAGCGTCTGGTAAACGAGTGTTGAATAAAACCATCATTGTTTATTTAAATATTTTAGATAAAATTAGCTGATTTCAATGAACTGCTCCAACCTCTTAGTAAAGAAATTCATTTTCTAACCCAAGATAGCGCTTATGACATAACAGTGTTCGATCAAATAACAAAAAAATTAGATGATATCTACATGGCGTTAAAGTATTTTACACTCACTAAAGAAGTCAATATGCCGTCAGTACTAACGTTGTTACCACAATATAAAATATCCTTTATTACTGAACAACTAAGTGATACAACATCACATGAATTAGAGAATCGAAACGAAAATACAAACCAAAAATTAGAAATCACGACTCTTTCCACTGCACTATCTCCAACAACAAATCAATCTGTTGAACATAAAAACGCATCAATCAATCTTACAGTTGATTCTGAGATTTATCTTTCAACTGATTTAGTAGCAGATGAGATTTTTCCTATCCAGTCGTCTAAAGAATCCAATTTTGATATTGAGCAAAATGTTGAAGTTGCACGTAATCACGACGGCGAAATGGACGACAGTTTTGTTTTTGATTATAAACTTTATCGTTTAGTGCTACCGCGTCATTACGATTTCGACATTCAATGTCTGACATCAAACGGTACCGATACATTATGTTATTCAAAGACATCAAAGAAACTAATTTATCAGGATGATAAAACGGGACGACAAATGACACTCGATTGGTACCATGATCATATTACACATTTGAATTGGTTTCGAGCTATTGAAGCATATGTGATATTGACACAAGATCGTGCAATATATTCGATTGAATTAGATAATAATAATCGCTTGAAGATTAGATCACGTCATCGTTTAATGAATGAAATAGTCTCATCACCGCCAGTATTTATGCAAACAGATGCTGAATATATTTATTATTGTTATGAAACCGAATCAAACGATCATTCTGCAAAATATTTGCGTTTATTAAATTTATATTTTCAAGATGTAAGAGTTTATTCATTAGATAAATGTTTATCAATAAATAAAAAACATGTGCATCAAAATGATAGAGGACAAATTGTTGGTTTAGCGGTTAACAATAAGCATATTGTTTTACTACAACACCATGGACAGCAAAATCATGAAGAGAATGAAGATGAATGGGATATCGATGAGAATAGCTGGTCGCCATCATGTATGACTCTTTATAATTTATATTATTAAATTTGAGAACTTTAAAAAAAGTATACATCACGACAGCAGTCTTACTAAATAGCTTAAAGATTTTTCTATGTCGATAGGATTGTTCACATCTTCTAATTCCATTGTAAGAGATAACTTTTGAAAATAGTAGACAAAATATGAGTAATATAACTCCTATCCGTTCCAAAAAAGAATGCGGATGGTTATTCTTTGAATAAATTTTGATAGGAACGAGATAAAGACCTGTGGTTTTCACCATCATGTTGCTAAGACCATAAAAGACGTTTTTGTGAGTAACAATTTTTGCTGGTAACAGGCGAAAAACCTGTTTTTCACAAAAATGACTCTGGCAAACTTATTTTCATTTCTACACAAAAACAAATGTTGCTACTATGCTCAACGTAGTCAATTACCTATATTACATGGCATTTCGAGATTTCCAGAGATGTCTACTCAGAGACAGACGCGTGCTCGGGGAAAGCGAGCCCTGTCCGAACGACGATAGCTGGAGAGGTGGAACTTGCATAATTTTGTAGAGTAACGTCCGGACTACCTACGCATGCAAAGAAATTACTAACTTCGTATGTTAGTTTCTGAGAACGGAGCTAGTTTTTCCAAAGATCCTCTGGAAAATCGGGCTTTCGGAAAATTTTTAAACAAGTGTCTGCTTATAAAAACATGTCTTACGGTTTTAGCAACATGATGGTGAAAACCGCAGGTCTCTATCTCATTCTTATTAAAAGTTAATTCAAAAAATAACCATCCGCATTCTTTTTTGGAACGGATGGTAATATTTTTTTCCTTTTAGCTACTCATCATTGTGTAAAACAACGTTCGTATAACAATGACATACATTTGTTAATATTCGATAAAAAGATGAAATTTCTACAACGATTCACCATCGATGGCTACACTGGTAGTTTACCAATTTTTTATTATAATAGTCCAAGCGGTTATTTTATGATCGATCAAACAAGGTCAATTTTGAGATTTTTCAATAAAAACAATGAAACTGGAGAGGTTAAATTAATTCCAAAACAGTCGACAACTACAGCTTCAGTCACTGCGTCAGGAATAAATTGTTTGTTCACATCTATTACGTTAATGAATGATGGTACATTATTAATTACAAATAATACTAAAGATGTTATTCAATTGTCTGTTGGTGAAATAAACACCTGAAGAAAAAAAAATGTAAATTATTTTACTACTTTTGTCTCTTCCTCTCGTGCGATTCAAAGCATGTGATTCAAATGAGATTGTATTGATAATCTTTTTTTTATCTATGGTCTGATAATTCTGTATTCAGATAATTGTGTGATCTGGAATTGTCTTTGTGACGATTATTCTGTTTTTAGTAGAGAACAAGGTTCCTGATGCGAAACATACAGTTCGTATGGGCTGTCTGACTTGCAAAGAAATCTAAATTATATCGTCGATCTTTTTATTTTTTTATTTAAAGAAATGTATTTAATAATGATGCAAAACATACTCTTCAATATAAAAGACTAGATTTTCCTTTTGAAATTATGTAATCGGTTTACTTTATAATGAAAATATGAACACATTTTTATCATCCTTGTTGATAAAAATTCACAAGTTAGTGTTGATAACTTCAAAGGCACATTGAATGGATGTTACACTTTCTCTTAAAAAAAAGAAATATTATTGAAAAGAACAGCGTTGACTTATTTTAAGTCTTTATTTTAAATTTTAGAAAATGTCAAAATTTTTAAACGAAGATATTTTGTATGAATTAACACAACGATGTCATTCAACTGTTGACATGTATAATTTATTAATTGCAACTGGTTTTAATGAAACTGAAATTGCTTCTTTACGTGGCTTTTGGGTGTATGTTTATTCTTACATTATAATCACTATTTCGCTCCTAAATTATTTTATTTATTAAAAGGAATTCGTATCTGACATCGCCATGTCATAATGATCAATGTTTACTCACTTATGCCAAAATCGTTGGTTTTAATACAACAAAACTACGATGGTAATCAAATATCCTTTACATTTTTCTAAGTTATGAACAATCATAACACTTAATAATTTTCTCTACTATCAACATAGTTTGACTCTATTATTCTTAATGATGATGAGAATATTTATTCAATATCGTAATAATGTATTTTATTTTATAGCGACAATTTATCACATCTAAAGGCAAATCAAATTCGTCGATTATTTACATATTTTCCTTCTATAAATACATTTCATAGTGGCAATGTTCATTTATCAAAAGCAACATGCGAATATCTGATAAAATTATCAAATTTAAAAAATCTTACACTATATATTCCGATTAGTCAACATGCTAATCCATCTGATTTTTACATTTATTCAACTGACATATTTGAAAATTTGTGTCATTCGTTAACCCGTTCAAATCTCAAACAAATTTCACTTGTTATACAATCAATAGGTAAGTATTTCGGCTTGAGAACGAATGAATGATTTCTTCGACAACAACATCATACTCAACACAGTCGTAATACGTTTTTTAAAGTAGCTACGAAAAACTTTCGCTTATCTTCTCTCGGCAATTCAAGATTTTCTCTTGAATATCTTTCTTTTTTAAATTATAGATGGTCGATTACCTGATCAATGTGTCCAGAATTGTATTAATGCTCTGACAACAATGACTTGCTGTGAAATCATTACATTAGAAGAGTTAAATTATGATGAAAGTCGTCTTTATCCCACATTATTTTCATCAGACCATATACAAACATACATTCCTCTTGTAATCCAAAAGTTATCTTCATCTTTAAAACATCTTATTGTTTCGTTTTGTCATAGTATGCTTTTGACAAATAAAAATAATTTATCCTCAATTGTTGAAGAATATACAAAATTACAATTATTCACACTATGCTTGCCATCCATTCCACCATGTTTTGACTGGATTGATCTATTGCAATTGAGAACACTTTGTATCGAATATGCCACCTTCACCGAGGAGAATAGTCAATCGTTACAATCTTTATTTGAAAACAATCAACAACAATCAAGACAGCTTCAAAATCTTGCACTGTCTTTAACAAAACAATGGCTGACAACATTAGAATCTCATCTCGTTAAAAGAACAACAACAACAACAGCAATAATGGATCAAACAAATGTTGAAACAAAGATCTTTTCGTCCATCTTCGATGATTGTTTTAGCGAGCCGGACATATTATTAATAGACGATGAAAAGGAAAGTGTAAGTTTTGGACTTTTAAGATTGATGTTGAGTAGCAAATGTTGTTAGTAGCAGAACTTCAGAAAAAGACATGACTTCATAAATATTGAGAGTACTTCCCAAATATTGATGATACACACCTCTATCTGCCTTACTTTTCTATGTAGGAACCAATGGATGATTCATTTATGATAGAGAATACAAATAATAATAGCGAAAGTTATTATTATCTTGAATTTTCACATCCATCCTCAATCAGAACAAGAACGAATACAACTTTACCAATTTTACGTCTTAAACTAGATAATCAATGGTTAAGATCTTTAACGAATTTAAATTTGACTGGAATCCATTGTCATTCAAATAATTTCACGTATTTATTTCAACAATTAATCAATGTGGAGACATTATCTATTACACCGTGTACACTCATTTATATTGACAATAATCTATGTCACTGTAACAACACAAATGTTCTATCAATATATCAAACACATTTTTGTTCATTCTCATCAATGGTACAGTTAAAATCGTTAAACATTGTTTGTGGTGTAAACAATATGAAAGAAAAATGTTTTATACTAGAAGATGATTATCGTTATCATTGTTTACGTTATGACGAAACACACATACATGATGAAATATTTGATATCGTATTTTATTATGAAGAAATTATTCGATATTGTTTACAAAATATAGCCTATACGCTGATTCAATTACATCATTTGAGTATACGTATGCCATTTTATGAATTAAAAATCAATGATCTCAATTTAATTTGTCAAAAATTTAGTTCCTATCTTGAAACATTAGTCATCGATGTTAAAGGTGTATCTCAATTACATATTACAATCAATGTATTGTTATCGAGAAATATTTTATCAAAATTAAAAACATTTATTGTTGTAGATGATTCATTTATTTTGACAAAACAATTGTTAGATAATTTATCGAAACAATCACAATTAGAAATAATTGAAATTTATTCAAATAAAAGTGATTTAAACAAAGATTTAATTATATATATTGAAAAAAATATGAATATCAATATATTTTCATCATTACATACATTTCGTTTAATTGTTAATAGTGTCAGTTCAATACAATTGATTAAAACAGTGAAAATAAATATTGAAAAATCATTTTCAACAGTAAAACCCGGTTTTTTATTTGATATAATAACGAATTCACATGCTAATTTATCGAAAATAATCACAGTGCCAGTATTATTTGACGGAAAATATTTACATAAGAAATTTCACTCTATTAAATCAAACTATCAGTTGTCAATTTCTTATCCATCTAATTTAAATTATCAAACATTGTATAGTGAACAATTAGATAATTTATATAGAAAAATATGATTATTTCTACAATGAGTATTCATGCTACCCAGTTGTCTTTCTTAACTCAGTTATTTATTTATTTTTATACTGACTTACTTTTTTGTTAGAGAAATAAACTAGCAAAACAATAAAAGTAGTATAATAATTTAGCATATTTTGTCTCATCCTAATTTCATGGCATGAATAGTGATGATACGATAAAGTCATCTGTGATGTCAAAAAAATAGTTCTTTATAATTTTGTTCTGGTGATGTATTGTTAATGTTCATCAGCAAGTGTATCCTGTTTCGTTAGATCTTTCCTTTATCTACCATAACGTTAGTTTGCTTTCACTCAAAAACATGTTGAATTTATTTATATTTTAATTTTTTCACTTTTTCTGTGAAACTGTCCATATGAAGCTGTATATATATATATATCAAAAACAAGAAAAGAAAAACGAGTGAAAGCAATAGTAATAACAAAAATATCAATAGAAGAAAAAATATGGAAAAACAGACCAACACAAAACGAAAAGGGGGTTAGAATTTTCTTTTTTTTACTGCATACAAGATTTTGTTTGTCATGACAAAAACAAACAAACGTCAGACTATAAACATTGATGAAAATTACTTGATTATGCAACTATGAAAACATTTCAGTCTATTTTAACACAAAAAGAAAAAGAATCACTGCATCTATTCAACAAAATCAAACTGTTTCTTTTTAATTTTTTGCATGTAACACGTGCGTGAAAGTAATTCACAAACAAAAAAATTGAAGTATACTATTTGGCTACACAAATAGTTTTGAAACTTAATTAATACGATAGAAGCATCGTCTGTCTACACACACACACTCATACATACAAAACGTAGAAAAAAAAGAATACCTGGTTTTAAACATTATGCATCATCTGATAATAAAGACGCGGTCACCAATAATTTCTATGAGCGAAGTTTTTGTAATAATAATAAAAGCTTTTCGGTATCATGATCATTTAACGATCGAGCTGATGTTGATGATGATGTTGTAATTGATGAAGAGGTTGATGAAGAGGTTGATGTCGATGTATTTGTAAATAGTCTTCTACTAGCCGTCATCGTGGAATTATTCGTGTGTTGCTGTGTGCCCTGAAGTAAATTATTTAAAATCATTGGGTTATGTTGTCTTGTATCGGCAATTTGTTGCAGTATAGTCGAATGGAGTATTTGTCTAGCACTAGTAGTCGTCAATAATTGTTGAATCTGCTGCACAGTACTGAGTCTATTCGTTGAATGTTGCTTAGTCGACGAATGTTGTGATAGATGTTTACTAGCAGACAATTCTTCATGAGTGGCAAATCGAGAAGAAGGCGACTGAGTTGGGAGGGTAGGATGATAATTATGGTGATTTGGTGAAGTCAATGATGTGGAGGTTGAAAGGGATGTTTGTGATTGTGACGATGGAAGAAGTCCTGTTGTGAGACAACGGGCTGCTGCTGATGTTCGATGGGCAGGGCTTAGTTTTGTTGAATCAACATCTTTTTCATTGTTTGCCAATACCACATCGGTTATGGTTTCAATATCATGCGCAATATGTTGTTCATGTGATGACGTATTTACATTCATCGATTCACCCAAGTCTTTACCATTACTATTCTTTGAAATGAACTCAACGTTCGAATCTGTTGTTGAATCAAATGGATTGATTTCACTAAAACAACAACAACAGAGCATTATCTTAGGGTTCACAAAGCACGACATCAAAACCTATCCTTCAGTATAATAGGAATTTAAATTAAATTATTTCAATACGCTAGCACATAATAATAGCGCTCCTTTAAACGAGATAGCTTTAAATTCATAAATAGACAAAAATACAACTAGAATTGTATTAGACTACTTTTTCTTGAAGCAATTTAGCAAATCACAGCTCAAAAAATCGTAGAATAAAAAACTAAAAAGGGTTTTTCATTTTGAAACGACACCGAACGCTTGTTTGTATTTTGAAGTGCTCAAAAAATCCTAAAGGTTGATCAACAAACTCAAGTTTATACCCTCAAGGATTTTTTGCAGGGTTTTTTGAGCACTTTAAAATACAAAAAAGCGTTCGGTGTCGTTTCAAAATGAAAAACCCTTTTTAGTTTTTTATTCTACGACTATTTTTAGAGTGTATGCATACAGGGAAAGTTCTCATTACTGACGAGGCAACCTCACTAAGTGTCAGACCGCTTTTTTCTTGCAACTTCCATAAATATAGACAATTTCTGATGTTGATCTCGAATCCGATATCCGTTCGGACCCATATGGCCATTTAGGGTGGATCTTTGAAAAATTAGTCGCTGAAGAAATATTACAACAAAAGATCGAGAGATTTCGATTTGTCAGTCTTGTAGAGCACGTCGAGTTACCTTTATGAAACAATTTTCAGATTTGAGGACTGAGTATTGAGTGAGTTCAAAGAATTTTACATCCCGATCTCCTGCAAAGCCTTCATTCTTCACCTGTCTTTAGCCTATAACTTCTTGAGCTCAGCCAAAACTCAGTCTTCAGATCTGAAAATTGTTTCATAAAGGTAACTCGACGTGCTCTACAAGACTGACAAATCGAAATCTCTCCATCTTTTATTTTAAGATGAGTCTTTAAAGACTAGTTTTCCAACGATCCACTCTAAACGACAATATGGGTTCGAACGGATATCAGATTCGAGATCAACATCAGAAATTGTCTATATTTATGAAGGTTGTAAGAAAAAAGCGGTCAGACACATACACTCAGAGTATTATACTTGTTCAGGCGTAGAAATTTTAGAATTGATAAAATAGTAACAGCAGCTGTTTTTAGATTCATATTTATTTAATAAAAATTTATTTTTAAATAATTTTTATTAAATAAATATGAATCTAAAAACAGCTGCTGTTACTATTCTGTCAATACACAGAGTAATTCCAACGACTACAAGCAGACTGCGAACTCTAAAGCATCGTTTTGTATCCATATAATATACAAACAATAGTAGAAAATACGTAGAATGAACATATAAAAGACTGATATATGCTCTGTTTGAGTCACCTAGGAATAAATCCATACATGCAACTGAATTTGTTTAGGTTTCTAAAACTTTTGAAATTCAATGAAATCATTCTAAAATAATTATATAATTGCAGATGGGAATACGAATACAGCAATGCCCATTTCTAATCAACTGTTGTATAGAATGATCATTTATAATAATGAACGTTTTTTATTTTGAAATACAATATTAAAATGTTTAAAACTGTTAATCTTTGTAATAAAACTCATTCCTCAGCTGCTTAAAAAGTTCTAGGCAAAGAAGATTTTAAATTAATGTCAATATGAGCTGAAATGAAGAAGCAAGAGAAGAAATAATCGACAAATAATATAAACTCAAATATTAAAACTTAAAAGACGATGTTCTTTGATCACATTTCATCTAGAAACTCTATTCCATATAAACATTTTGTTAATAATAATAATTAAAAATAAAACGTTTTTTGAATGTTATAAACGGATGCTAATGAAAGAAAGAATGTTAATTAGAAAAAAAAAAGTATAACATGCACATTAATTACTGTAGCATACAATAAACAATAGAAAAGAGTGTTTTTTTATTATTTGTTTTAGTTGGATGCGTTTAGAAATTTGATAATTTTTACTAGAATACTTCTTGGACAATGGAATCAATCTAATAATCAGTACAAAACATGTTATTAAACAAATTATCATTGCCTTTTACTACTAAAGCGTAAAGGTGTTTAATAACACTTTTTTTTATCAATTACTCACATACATCAATAACAACAAAAGTTTAACATTTTCTATAGTTCTATTATCATAGAGGATCTTTTCTGCACGTATACACGATTTACTTTCCACGAATTAATTTCCAATTACTTCTATTTAAAAATATATACTGGTAATAGTAAAAGTAGCAGTCAATTCACGTATGTTCAATACACATTTTACAATTTTTACTTGTAGTCATGCAAAAAAAAAAAATATCACAGAAAAATTTTTGTTACACGTATCCACATATTATTTCACAATATTCACGGGTATGCACACTGTGTTATCTATTAAAATTTTGCTATGGATAATATTTACAACTATATATATATAGAACTAATAAGCCATTGATCCATTAGTTATTTATCAACATTTGAAACTTTTTCTTGAACAGGAGAAATCATTATTTAATGGTCAGATGGGCATTGAAAGTATCTCATATTAGCCAAAATTGAAACTATAGGAAAGTGTATGAATAATTAAGTCTCCTATAGAGAACCGTTAGTTTTCCTACGAAAAGTATTTTTTTAATAAAATAAATCATTTATTTTTCTTAGGAAAACTAAAGGATAAAAAAAATGACATTCCAGGTCTTCTACTTAAAAGTTATTTTACATATTATCATTATATTTCTTTACTGTAGGAGAAAAGCTAATTAAAATAAAAAAATAATCAACGGAAAGTAAATTCATGAAAGATAAATTCTGTAAATCCTTTTTGTACCTGGTATGGTTAAGTAATTCGACGGCAATAATAAAAAAATAAACAGAATCACTCAAACCAAGAAAAAAGGTACGAAGCGTAATAAGAAAAAATAAAAAACATAAAAAAATTATCATTACTTCACTTATTATCTTAGAAATAATTTATCACTAGAGATTTGTGCATTTTATTCTTTCGCGTGTATATAGGATCAGAGAACTTTAAAAGATAGTTTCATTTACTTTCGCTTTGAAAATGTACAATTAATTCTCAACCTTTCAGTTGAATGTGTGGGTGATATACTTCTTGATCTGCGTAAATGTTGATTATCAGTTAAAATATCATGTGTTGACTGTGCCAGACGATAAGGTGGTGAGATTGTTGATGGTATTTTACGTATTTTATTATAATAATATGTATTATAACGTGGATGATTGATTAATCGTTGATGGTTATAGTTAAATCGTGTATGAGGATATCTTGTTTGAACATTATTATTATTTTGAACATTTTCAATCATACGCATACGACTCAATTTATGTTCAAATGTTGATGGAATTTCACTGTTATTAAACGTAGTTTTTATTAACGGAGATGGTAATAGAGAAGCGGAATGCATTCCTTGATGTTGTGGGGGTGATTTGGAACGTGATACAAAATACCGATGTTGATGTTCAGGACTTTGGCTTTTGTCTCGATCTCTTTGTTGTTGCCGATTGTCATGCAGATGCGTTGTACTTGTTTGTTGTCTACTTCTTGATGAATGACTACGACTGAGAGAAGTCTTTACATTGGATGTTGATGTAGGATAATAACGGCTATCATACGGATGATGAGACGATGCACTTGTTATAACAGTACGATATTTATCTGGACTACGCGAACGTGAAGATCGTGTCGATTGAGAAGTTGATCGATGATGATACTGACTTAATGAATATTTTGTTCTTCGATTACTTTGACTAGGTGAATGTTGATTATGATGATGAATATTTAAGTCATGACGATGATATGACGACGATTGATGATGAATTGGGCTCCTTGAATTTGAACGATTGTTATTATTACGATAAAAACTATTTTTAGATGAATTACGCGAATTTGTGGATGATAAACGGGATGGATTTAACTTTTCATCCTTGACTGAACTAAAAGAATTTGATTTTGAGCGTCTTTTATATGTTAAATTAGTAGGATTTTGTTTTTCAATATCGATAACATTGTTTAATAATCGTTCATCAAAATCATTTTGTTCTTCAATAGTCACATTTTCATTTAAATTTTTAATGTTATGTGTGTGTGATTGTTGATTTACCGTTGTTCGATTCTCAAAATCAAAACGATAGTCTCTATCTTGTACATCATCACCGCTAGCATTACGGACATTATCGTTTTGCAATTGAGTAAGAATAATATTTCCAAGTGAATGTTGAAATCCGCCTAAGTAAAAATATAGATTTCTCACAAATTTTTCTATGGTAAAATTTTTAGAGAATACTTCTCTAACTTGAGAATACTTCTAGTAATGTATTGAGAGAAAATACTTCTCAATACATTACTGTTATGACCTGAATAACCTGTCATTTTTAGGGCGAGGATTTAAGACACAAATACGACAGTAAGCTCTCAGCGTACATTGAGAAATCTACACATTGGTCAAAAAAGCATCTAGAGGAATAAAATAGTCCTTTAATAGGGAATTTCAATATTTTTATTCTATTTCTGTTTGCAAAAAACATAGGGGTTACTTACCTTCAAAATTCGTGCCATCATTAATTTTTTCATTTTTATTTATCATATTCTCTTTCTCGTTTGTATGGCTCCGATTAATTATTCTTGTCCTTTCATGATTTGCGTCTATATCATTCATATCGATAGGTGAATCCAGAGGAGAACTTGGTTGTTTTTGTTGCTGATCAACATTAACATTTTCTATTTTTATCCTTTTTGCAATTGGTTCTGCAACACTAACTATATTTGCTGTTAGATTATTTATTTCAAATTCGTTTCTATTTCCATTCACTTTTTCTGATTCATCTACTTCCTTTTTCAAACTCAGTGATTGTTCAATTTGTCGTTTTTTCGATGTTTTAACCGTTGTTCTTTCACAATTGACTGTTAAATCGAAGTTATCATTTTGATTAGCACTATCGCCAAATATATCGTCACATGATTCGACTCGTCTTCGAGATTCAAATTCACTATTATAGGAATTTGATATGGTTGGATATTGAGGTAATACTGTTGATGAATTGTCCAGAATGGGATGTGATAAATGTATACTGTTCGAACGAGAGGGACTTTGAGTTACTACTATAGATGACAGCAGAAGTGGTGTTATAAGCTGTTGGGACGAAGAGGAAACAGATGGACGACGACGGTTTGTGGTCGACGGTAATGAATGTGTTTTTCTTAGTGATTTAGAAAATGTGTCAGTTCGATGAGATGATGGGATTTTCACCTGTTGCGATGGTTTAGCATGTCTATGACTGTTCCAATTACTTCGAGAGGTAGTTGTCGATAATGATGAAACACCATGAAATGCTCCTTTAGTCGAACCACGACGGGAGGATGAAGTCTGTATACTGGAAAGAGAAAAAGGTAACAATTGCTGAACTAATGCTAACAAATTAGTAGAAAACGAAATACTTATAGAAAAGGCTGCTTCCTCGTGCACCACAGTCACGATACATCCTCAATGGAGATACTAACTTAAAAAGTTAGTCAAAAGTTCTCAAACCTACCGTTTCCGATATTCATTAAGATAATTCCTGGATGAATGTATCGATTTACCGTAAGACAATGAATATTTTCTGCTTTCAATATTGTGTCGCTTCAATCGACGATGACGAGGCGAAGAGGATGACGATGTGAAAGATGAACTTGCGTTAGTACCCGAAGAGACTGATGATGTTGACTTAGATGATGAGTATGTTCTTGTTCGTCTTAAATTTTGACTTTCTGAATGTTTCGAGGATAATGATTTTTTGGTAGACGAGTTATTCAATTTTGGATCTGGCTTTGTAAATGTATCAAGTACGGCAGGAAAAGTGTTGTTTTTCATTGTAACATTTGTTGTTATTTCCTTATGTACTTCAATAGGCTTTTGAGCAAGTGTTGATGAGATATCAGGAACATTGCCATCTGGTTGTTGATATGGCAATATATGATTATTAATTTCATTGCAACTTTGCTTTCTACTACTAGTTGATGTACTATTCTCACCACTGTTTTCAATGAGATTCACTAATTCATCCGTTGTTTTTGATTGCTTTCGATATTCAATTGTTGATGATGTTTCAGTAAGTGTTGGATCATTGAATAACTGCTGAGTGGAAGGTTGATGTATCAAACGCAAATCATCAATAATTTCTTTCATACGTTCATCAAGTACGAGATTATTACAATCATTAGTATTCTGGTATGTTTGTATTGGAGTAAAATCAGTAGTATGATGATTATCTGAAGGTATTATTGAATGATGATTGCAGTTGTGGGATTTTCTGTAATGGGATGGAAATCGTTCATCAAAATCGCCAAGTCGAACATCACCATTGGACGTGAATTCCATATTAGTTAAATTTGAATTGTCAATCACCATACTATTTCTCATAGCTAAAATCAAAAAAAAGTTGTACAGGTAGTAATTTTATTACAAGTCACCAAAATTTTAAAGCACGAGTTTATTCAATTGAATTTTGAATTAGACACATTTTCCAGCTATCTTTAGTGTACATCCTTTGCAACATACTTTCACTGTTTGTTGTTGTTGCTATTCGACCGTATTTTTCATCAAGTATTCCCATTAACTGAGCTAATAATCGTTTGACATATGGCCGTTTTTCCTCGTAAAATTCTTTAGATAGAAAATTGGTAACATCTTTAGGAATATTTAAATAATTATTTTGACGACGTTGCTTTGTTAATATTTCACGGCCATTAAAAAAATACAAACGACGAGCATCTTTCACTAGTGCTTCAGTATTATTACTACTGCTAGATTCATTGGGTGATAGTATGTGACCATTCTCTGATATTGCTGTTATAATTGCTGTTGGTATTTCTTCAATCGCTCGATTTTCAGTTGATTCAATTTGTTGTTGCTCTATGGTCAAATTTTCGTTCATATTTTCAACAGCTTGTTGACAATATACATGAGCAGCAGTTTTTGATTTTCTCTTTCTTACCCGTTTTTTTTTCAATGACTGCTTTAACCGTTGTTTTAGAACATTTGTTTCCCGATTTTGTTGAATTTTTTTATTAAAGTTTATTATTTGACGCATGACATTTTTATTGGTTTCATTACTCAAGTCAATGTAATTTTCATTGTCAGTGGTAAAATCAAAGTTAAAATTTGTTACATCTTGAACAACAACGCGTAATGGTTGACAATCGTCAAAAGGTTTTTCAGATAGTTCTGATGTTGATAAAGAAGGCGCATTACCATTTTTCTTAGTCTGTTGTTTAGCAAGTATAAATGATGAATTCTAAAAATAGAAACCAAAAGTGTTAAAATGAGAAAGAACGTAAGTAAACTAGTGTCAAGAAAAGAACGGGAGACCTATTGTCAACAAATAAGCTACAATTTCTCTTTCGTGTCAGACTGCAACATAGTCGTTTTTTTTTATTAACATTCAATAAAGTTTATCTGAATACGCAGTGAAAAAATGAACAATATTTCATTCTTACTTTTGCTGATATATTTAAATTTTCATTTTCATCTAGTGATATTTGTTTAATTAAGAATGGTATCAGATGATATGGTGATTTCTTACTACCCGTTGTATCATTACTATTGTAATGAATGCATCGTAGTTGCTGTTGAATAGCACGTTTTACGGCATGTGGTTCTAAACAATAAATAACTTTTTTTCGATTTAATTTTAAACGTGGATCAGATATTAATGTATTCATTTTGAGTGGTACATCTAATGATGTTATCGAAGCAAATAATGGGTTTAAATTATATTGATTTACTTTTCCATCGTCATTTATTGTGTTTGTAGGTGTAACGGGTGTACTTGGAGACATTTCATTTTGCTGAATTATTTTTTGTTGACTAATATTATTTGATTTAGTTGTATGTTGCAATAGTTTATTTGTCGATGATATATCCAAAATTGTCTTTTTCAATGCAGCTACTTCAGTAGGGGTTACTGTTAATGATGGCGAACGAATTGTGGTGGGTGAATTAGGTAATACATTACTATTTAAATCAGTAACGTTTAATGTAGACGTTTTTGTCGTAGTTATTGTACGTCGAATTCGTGGATCACGTGTACTTGGTGTATGAAATTGTTTATCTGACATTAAAAAATCTGAGCTTACTGATGTTAATAGAGAATGAGATTCAATATTATTATTATTAATATTGAAATTTACTGATGAATGATTATTCTGAAATGTTTCATTAACATCATGATGAGGTTGTGTCGTTATATTTTGATGTTTTATTAATGAATGATTTGTTAAATTAATTATTGAACGATTTGATGATGGACTCAATTTTAATATTATATCTTGTGGCTCTGCTATTCCGATAGGTGTCGCGATAGTTGAATTTATTATTGGTACATTTAGCATTGATATTTGTTTAGACAGTTGAGTTTGATTGATAAATGTGTTTTTTTGTTGTTTTAATGAATGCGTTTCAGTAATCATTGGTGAATTAATTATATCTGGCCAACCAGTATTAGTATTATCGAACGATGTTATACGATTAGTAATTATGGATTGAATAGGTGATAAAACACTGTGACTCAGTTGTTCTTGATTTAATATAGATGGTTTATTTAGTGGTCGTCGATCAATTTTTTTATTAGTATTATGGACAATCTTTAGAGATGAATGTTGTAATAGTGGTGGAATTTTAACAGTCCACGATTCACAAGGAAATGATTCATTCAATTGATACCATAAACAAGCAATAGGAAGTATTTGTGGCGGCTGTACAGTGTGTGTCATAGTTTTCATACCATATTCATAAACATATAACTAAAAATTAAGCATAAAAAATATCTTAAGTAAGTTCTACTTGTGAACTCAAAAAACATATGTTCTTCATTCTCGTGCAATAAATGTTTCAAACTATTTTGAGAAGTAGATAATAAACCACTGATCATACCAATGAATGTGCATATTTTTCTCTCCAAGTTTCTTCTTTTGTTGGATTTCTTTTACCATAATGATAATCATAATTTGGTTGACACGCTAAGGTTGCATTTTTAATATCTGGAACTGTACAATAGCCTTTTGATAATGCTACCTAGTTAAAATAGAAAATAATAAACCAAAAGTCATATTTATTTTTTATTCACTTACTTTACAGATAAGTAAGCCGAATGAAATTAATTTTTGTGAACCAGTTGAAGTTAAAATAATATCAGCATGACGAAGAACATGTACACCTTGCGATGATTGTCCTAAGCACGAAAAAGAATACAATCAAACAAATAAACAAACAAACAAAGAAAAAAAACATTAGTTATATACCTAATCGTTCATCGACAAATAGCGCCAGTTGATCACAATGTATGCCCTTAGATGCTATACTACGAGCGACATCTAACGTTGGCAATATTTGAAAAATAAATTTTTCTTTGTAATTTTTGTCAAAACTTGCTTTTTTCTCACTAAAGGAAAAACGTTAACAATAACGAGCAATAATTAAAAATATTTTTATATACGTGTTCTGCGTACGTATATTGTTTGTTTATTTGTGAATTTCGAAAAAAATAAATATTTTCTATTTCATTTTTTTTTAAATCAAATGTATGATCTAAACAGCATGAGATAATATCGTTGAATAAATCAGTTGTATTTCGACTCGTTTTATTATCGGGAATTAAATAATCTAAACAATAACAAAAAGAAATTTAATAAAACATTAAGAAATAATCGAAAAATAAAATCTGTTCTCTAAAAAACTGACACAAATCGATTTTGATCTATGTCAACATTTATTTTCCATTTAAAAAACACATACCATTTTCTGCGACAGACGTTTTTGGAATTGTGAAGTGCTTTCTAATTTTATTATCCATACTACAATGAATAGAGAATTAACGGTATAGTAAATGAATTTTTTTAACATAAAACACAGACTAAACATATTACATAATTTTATTAATATTCTAAGACAAATAAGATAAATAAGAATTATATCTTGATTATTCACGCAAGATAGTAGAACATGATCAAGATTTTATTTAGATTTTGATAATCATAAAATTCCTCAACTATTCTAAACTTAAATGATTCTTCTTCTTTCTCTGTTTACTGGAAGATTTTAATTTTCCTTTTTTTGTGTTAAAAAGCAACGATAGTTCATATAGAATATAAAATGAAACTTCACATAAACAAGTTTGTTTGTAGTTTTGTGGATAGATTGACAACTTCCTTTGTTATATCAAACTAAAAGAAGCTATCATACTTCAAACGTACTTCCCACGTTTTCCAATAAAAAAAAAAGAAAGATCTTTTTACAAAACAAAAATATATATTTTTATAATGCTATTGTTTATGTAAAACAATTGAATATAAAAAAAAAAATATTATAATACAAAATGAAAAGTATTTGAGAAAGACGAATATGTAGTTCATTATGATTTTGATAAGTTGTTCATAGTCTTCAAAATCAAATCTATTCGATTAATACTTTATGTTTGTTCTTCTAAACTCAATTTCCAAATCATTGCTTTTATTTCATTAGCATCAATATCAAATATAACTCCACTCGATGTTTTTTCTGGTATTTTTTGTCATTTCCACACGTATATTAAAATTTTTGATAAATAATTATATTGCAGCAGCACGTCACTAGGACGGTAATATAAATATTCAGAAAGTGGCCGATTTCAGGAATGAAGCACGCTTACGTTTATATAAACAACAAATAAGGTTTGTAGAGAAGTCTATCACTCTAGGAAGAAGGCATTTTTATGAGATGTAGACAAAACACAGTTTAAATCTACGTTGTATTTTATGAGAAAGAAATCTTTGATTAAAGAAAGATTATCGACGCAACTATAATTGTTGTTAAATGCTCCATTTATTAACTTGGCTATTTTTGAATAAGTTGGTACATGAATGAAAAGACACAAAAAAGGAAATATTTAATTATTCATCATCGGACAATTTCAAGCGTCGATTTTAATAGTAAATTATTAAAAATGTTACAATGAATAAACTTTTTCTTTCCAAAAAAAATAACTAATATCGTATTATCTTTTAACGATCGATGATTTCATATAAAACAAGATAAAGGTGTGATGAACTATTTTCTAACAAAATATATATCACGTAATGTTACAATCGAATAAAATATATCATACAAGACCACTATTACTTTTTCTTTCCGTTCTTGAGTGTGGAAAAGAAATCATGAGTATAAAGAAAATATTAAAATATAGAATCAAACCATCTACAGAAATTAAGAACCTCAGCATGAACTGAATTATAACAATTGATGATAAATTCTGTTTCTATAAATAGAAACATCCTCCCAATAAGATGAACAACAAGAAAAATCTATTCTAACATCCTTGCACAAGAAAGATCAAACATTATGATATTATCGATGTAATTCTAGATAGTGGATGTTTGATCAACAGTAGAACGACTAACGTTTGAAATATATGGGAAAATCATTCGTGAAAATTGAATTTGAAAAGTTATGTTCAGACGTCAAAAGTTTTAATTAAGACGAGAAGAGATCACGTAGTCAAATTTCATTTATAAACAATTGTACGTGAATTGAATGAATGAAGAATTCGAATCAAGTTCAAGATTCAAGAAGAGATCATGATATATCTATCTATCCAATATCTTATATTTTTACAGAAAAATTTTGGAAGAAATATCATCAACAATGTTCAAATAAATTAAATCAATTCGATATACTATGTTGATTATATAAAAATCTTCATTTATCATATGCCAATTTTATTTATTGTATAATAATTTAAATTTAGATAAAGTTGTTTAATATAATCATTGATATATTGTTTCCCATGTGTATTTGATCTTTTGTATTTTTCAAAAATATCCCAAATGACTAATCATCTTCACTGTATATATATATATTAAAAAATATTAGACATGAAACATACTTTTATATTGTATTAAAACGTACCTCTTTCGATTGTACTAAATACCCTAATAATCGAAGCAAAACAAATCTATGATGTTGAGTCTTCTTCTTTATACATATCACTACAACGTCCTTTTGTCACGCTTTATTAATCTTCTTAAATTCTTTCGTCTAAGCGGGCTTGTCAGAGTTTAGATATACGTATATATATCTATATCTATATATTAAACATTCCAAATTGAAATTGGTATCGAGGACAATGACGGAACCATTTTATATTTGTTTTATTCAAATGGAGTATATGTATAACATTTGTTTTGTGACTTTTCTTCATCGTAAATTGACTCGTTCTCATTGGCTGGTTTTTTTGCGATGATTGTACGACAATGATATTTATTCGAAGTTCATTAATGATATAACATACACCTTTTAACTAAGATACCAAGAAGTATAAAAGAGAGGTGGTCGTTTTCACTTTATCATCGTTCTACAACATCAAATAGCACCCAAAAATACGATTGTTAGTAGCATTGATGCCTGGCTGTTATTGCATTAAAATAATATTCTATTTTTGTTCAAACAATTCTCTGTACTAAAAAACTAACGCGCGTGACTGCATTTTTGTTTAGTTTATTTTTTAGTTTTTTTTTGTTTAATAAAATCTCGTTGATACATGCAACAAGAATGTAATTTTTTTCTCTTTTTTTTTTATTTTTATTATTTACACACATTTTCTCGCTCCGTGACAACGGATAAGTAAGTTTATTTCTTTACTCTGGTTCTCTCTTTCTCCAAATATTTTAGGTTGACAACAACTGGAAAGAACAAGAAGAAAAAAAAAGAAATTAAAAATGGTATAAATATATAATACAGTGTCATTCTCATGATGTTGGACGGTTTTGCTCCTTTCTAATGTGAATAAATCAGCAAAAAATTTAACACGAAGGAAATGGAACTTATTTTATTTCACATGTATTAATACATACTGTATTTAAAGAGTACAAATCCATTTGGCTATACAAGGACAAATTATAAATGAAAAGAATATAGAAGACTGATTCAATATTTCATGACGTATGGACAAATAAGAAGAAAAGGATCGTTTGAATCATTTTATCAAATAGGATTTTGTCTATTTAACGGTCATTAAACAATACATACAGTTCATGCAACTCATGGTTTGGTATGTATTATTACAATTTGTTTTTAAGAGAGTAATGATACAAAAAATATTTCTTTTGCACTATTACATCATTTAATAAAATGTTGTTGATTTAAATACTATGGAAGAAAAAAATGAATCAAATTGAGTGGATTTTAATAAATAATTACTAAAAAACTAACTTCTTTTTCACAGTTGAATAAATAATTTCTTTCTAATTCTTCAATAAGATAATATAAATAACGAACAACATTCCGTAAAAGGATAAAAACCCATGTTTCACGTTTAAATAATAATAATTTTAAATGAACCCTCAATTTTTTTAAAATACAATAGTACTTTCTTTTTATTTTCCAAAGAACAAAAAAATAATACCACAAATGTATGGCAATAATTCCACATGCAACAAACCAACGTTTCAAGTGCCCATAGAAATAACAAAACAACGAACGTTTGAAAAAAGTCAATGTAAAAAAGCATATTCAATATCGAATATTACATACAGAAAATTGCTGATTATATAGTCAAATATACTGTCAAAAGAAATTTTTCTCATCGTTTTCTAAATATTTGTTTCAGATATAAAAAAAATATTTTATGTCAATAGTAGAATCAAAAAGTAAACATAACTATCTAGACAGTTATACCATTGAAAATTTTAAAATATATATGTTGAATGTTATAAAACGACGTACGTAATATACATACTACTTTAATATAAAGACAATTAAGTGAGGCTACTTTTGAAAATACCTTTTATGAGCTTTCGACTCGTTCACGAATCATCTTCAAGCAAATTTATTCACACACAGAAAAAAATGCAACAATTTCAATGTTTTAAATAACTTATCATCACACAGTTTTGGCTGATTTTTTACCAATACTTTTCCACTTTCTATCATCATCAAAATAACAGTTCTAAATGAGATTTCAAGCTCGCAAAAGATATTTTCAAAAGTAGCCTTAATTATTTATAATCTCCATATTGAAGTTGTTTAAAAGACACTTAAATATCGATTCAGAAGGGCGATGTGTTGATTCAACAATATTCAAGTCAAACAAACAGCGATTTGAAAGCAAAGAAATGAAACCATCTTAGTAACATAACCAAAAGTTTCGACTTAAGATCACGTATGGGACAGTTATGCATCGACTTCAGACAGCCCTAGGGTTATTCTCAGTCAATGCTGTAAAATGAGACACAAATGGAAACTAAACAATGACTTAAGTGATGAACTTAGGAATATTTCACATTATAGTTTCAATACTGCAACTTTGCATCAGTTCGCTGAATTATGTTTCTCTTCATTTCTCACTCAAGCCTGCAGTGAGTAAACAAGCGTTCATGCCTACAAAATCCCAGCTTACTGCGAGAGGAAAAAACCGCTCTATGCCTTTCAAATCTCATACAACGAATGAACAGCCAATACCATCCATTCGTTGTACACCTAATAATAAATCATTAGATAATAATCTAGTGTGAAAGTGTAAGTTGAGTGTTTTCCTTACTAATATGTCAAACGAGTACAAAAGCAATAGTACTATAGTAAGAAACGTTATGGACAGGTGTATCAATCACCTTAGGGCTGAAGTAACAGAATGCCGATTACCACTCCCAAGAGTGGCAGCAGTAGCTATTGCCACTTTCTATCGTTTTTGATAAAATTAACGGAATTAAAGCCGAGAAAAGTGATTAAAATGCCTTTTTTTTGGTAGGACAGTACGATTAAAACTAAGAGTGTAGAAAAAGTGGCATGATAGAGGCATGATGATGATAGAGGGAGCGCGAAGTCGCAGTGTAGAAATCAACAGAACAGTGTTTCTCTAATAGTGACCTAATGTAACAGCCATTGGCAAAAAACGCTTCCATTTGTGCATTCTTAGATGTTTGATCTAATTTTTTTGGGGAAAGCACATATAATTGTAAAAAAAAAAGCAACAACAAAAAGGTAAAAAATCCACAGAAAACGCGTAACATAATGAAAAATCATGCTACGTTTTTCCTGTGACTTCATACATATTGTCTTAATGTTTTTTCCGTCGATGCATCACATCCAGACGGTTTGCTGGAGGATATCGTTGCGAGGCACATTTCGGGACAGTTCAAAAGGACCATTAAACGTCTTCTCCTTATTCAGAAAACTTCTTTTTCTAAAAATATTTCAATGAGTGAAGTTTATTTATAAGTATTTTATCCGACACCAGTTTGTAATAAAATTTATACCAGTACGTGGGAAGAAGACATTCTTCTTTAAGATGGTGAAATCAGCAAAGGTAGATTCAATACACTTTTCCCTATACATCATTATTATCAACCAACCACTGTACATTTGACTTTAATGCTCCTAAGCGATACATATCAATTATTAACTAGTCCTTACGTGTTCACCTTTTGTCGCGGTTTCAGTTTTTCTTTTCATCAATATTTTGCTGACTATATATTTGAATGATATCATATTCTATTGGTAAAGATATGGTGCTCAATTTGCATAATTGAACATTTTCAATTTTATTACGGTGATAAATTGGCAACGATTCAATACACAAATAGCTATTCAAGTACATATCGATTGTTTTTGTTTCCTCATTTAATAAATAATATACTGGTAGTTTCTCCAGGACACCGCTTGATTTTTGATAGCATAATGAAAGAGTGAATTGTTTTTGATCTACTATATCGATAGGGGGTGGGAATTCAGATTCTTAAATCAGTAATAGAACAAAATAATTCTAATGATATACCAATACAACTGGAAAATCAGCGTTATCGATTAGAGGATGGTATGGGGTGAAAATCCAGCCCCGCCTTCTCGTTTGGATAAAGTTACTCAAAAAGTTCTGACTTAATTAGCGATTCAGTCATTTTTGCAGCATATTTGTGAATAATTGGATAAGTCACCCCATTGCCAAATTTTGTACGGGAGCAGTCTGAACAAAACGCGAAACTTTTATTTTTTTTAAAAAAACCATGAAAT
>CAJNOQ010002239.1:0-25459 GCA_905250885.1 Didymodactylos carnosus | reverse complement strand
TAGATAATTTTGTAGTGACAATGACTTTTGACATTAAAATGGTTTTAAAATATGAGATTTGCACCGTTACTGTTCCAGATGGTGAATTACACATTTTTTCTTTTAAGATTGATAACTAATTACTGTTTGTTTTTGTTATAGAACGTGTGTTGGTTGAGCATGATAAAGGTAACAAACATCAAGCGATCGTAGCTGCTAGACAACGTTACGAATATTCACAACTATCAAGTATTTATGTATTGAGAATTAAACATAATGATGAGCAATTAGAAAATTATTTTGCTCAGTTTGGAAGTATTAAAAATTGTTTTATGGACAAAGAAAAGGTAAATAAATATTCAATGATATTTTTACAAAATCGGTTTCTTCAATGTAAAGTTATGCGAATGAAATATTTAAAAAGTAGTCAAAATTTCTTTTGAAGAGTCAGAATTGACCGATGTTGACCTTCGTAAACGTGAACAATTTTATTTGAAATTACAAAATTTATTTTCAAAACACTTTCACGGTTATTATTTAGCGATTCTTTTTCTATTTTTGCTTATTGGATAATTGAAACTGTTTTTCTAATTTTAGGTTCAAAATTGCATTTAACCGGCTCAATGGCTAATGGTTTAGGAACGGTTTTATCCGATATGCATTTAGTTCTTGTACTTAATGATATGTACATTGAATCACAATCATGTGATCAATCATACAGTAGCGATGATAGCATACGTAGTCCCATCAATAGTAATACTAACGCTGAAAATTGATATGAGTCAAAAATGGACGTTTAAAATGGTAACGAAAAATGGTAAAAGATTAATAATCAGTAAATACAAATACAACATTTCTTATTACTCATATAAAGAACGTTTTTGTGATCTCTTGTGTTCTATCCTTAGTCTGGCTGTTTGTAATACGGAATTAATTCGACTTTATCTTGTATTAGAGCCAAATCTTCGTTTATTGTTATATACAGTTCGATTATGGACGAAACAAAAAAATTTATTTAGAAAAGGAACACGTTTTAATACTTACACTCTTTCTGGATGTTTGTATTCGTTTCACAACAAGAGCAACGTTTACCAAGTGTTTCAATATTGGTTCAATTATCTGGTAAGAGAAAGAAGTTTTATATTTATATGACACCTTATAATATTATGTTTTCTTGCTCTTTTTGTGTTATGATACCGGAACAAATATGAAAATCGAGGATCATTGATAAGACATAACTTGATAGAGTATGAACAGAATAATGAGTAGAAAACTACTACAAATTACAATACTTTTTAGAAAATCTATTGTGTGTTATCTTTAAGTATTCAATGTACTTCATCGTAAGAAAAATGAAGACATTTTGTGGCCAAAGCCTGATTGTATAGACTATGACTAACGATAAAAAAGTACCAGTGTGATATACCACACCGATCTTTCAAAAAGTGGATTGCCAGTGAGCGAAGAAATAATGGAATTTAAGTTATAATAACTGGATTTGAACTGTCGAATTCTTCTCTATGAAACTACGTAATTTCGGGATTTATCAATCATCATTCGTCTATGATACTGGGAGCACTCGGATCACAGTGTGCATTTTTCTAAGGGCAAGCGGACCTCAGAAATTGTTGGTCGTAAACCGGCCTTTTCATAGATAATTTATCATTCTTTAGTCATCTGCGATGCTTTTAAAAAAAAATAAACGTTTCAGAAAAAATAATTTTTGTAGGTTCATTCATGAGAAAATTTCGATAGATATTTGTGCGATCCAAAACTCATCGTGTGATACATGATTCGATCCAGTTTGATGACTTGATTCCGAATATACCATCAGTTTTTGTCACAAACGTTCCTAGGCTGATTTCACATGAAAAGCCAAGATTTTTTAGAAAACTTAAATCTCGACACAGGAACAATTGCGTATTTTTGCGCATGCAGTATCAATATAGTATAGATAGAGGAACAATGTGCTAAAATTTGAGAATTTTTGAATAAAGGGAAACATTCTACGAAATATGTCTGTACAGAAACTTAGATCTTTTGGAAAACTGATTTTTCCACTAGTCTGCGGTCAAAAACTAACATTCTTTTGTTATTACATATGTCAAAAAGCCTAGATTCAGAATCAACGCCATTTTTAATCATATCTCTATTGGATGTAGAAAGAAAATTCTTTTAGCTTTGTGACCCGAATTTCGATGCTAACTTTCGGCTACATGTTTTCCAATAATGCTTATTAGTTGAAACCAAACTTTTTATGGCAATGGATAGCCCACATATCAAAGTATATTTCTTTATGTTTGAATCTGTCGCTTTCCGATTGTTACTTAATGTCTGCCCGGATGTACACTGTGCCGGTATCGTTTTTCCACTTTGGAAACATATATTCAGTAAGTGTCTGCAGGAATAGGAAACACGATCTTTTAAATTGAGTCGATATTCTGTTTAACGGTGAGTTAGAAATAGCAAAGAACTTTTTATCACTTTGTGAGAAGTTGTTCCACCCATTGCGATTTTGGAAGTCTTGGAGTGCATGGTGAGATCAGTTATTAAATTGAAAAAGTCTAGTCTTTTCCTAACTTGTTAGTATGGATCTATCTACTATAAACTGATCATACTTTCCAATTTCAGTCAATCGGCGTACCTCTAACATTTCATGACCTTTTGAAGAAAGTCATGAGTTTTTTAAGCTTTTGCTCGAAAGGCTGACAAACTCAAGTTTTCTAAATTTTTCTTCCCTTTCCAGTGCCTTCAGAAATATTTCTTATACTTGTTTTCATAGTCTAAAGTTTTCTGCACATAATGAGACGTCTTCAGAAATTTTTCAGAGATAAAATAAAGAAACAGAGCCATTGTTCTGAGGTATCGACCTCGCAGACATCCATGGGAAAGTTTGAGTGCAGTAGAATGAAGTTTTGATAGCGTTGTAAATGAACTCCAACGAAAACGTGAATATTCCGGAAAACTCATGGAAAGTTACGTCAGAAAATTCTGGGCAAAAATATTTTTTTTTCCAATATTCTATGTCTGGTATAAATTTGGAGTCAATCGGATCTTTCCTTCTACCTTTTTCAATGAGGGGAAAAAAGAGGAGATACTCTTAATCGTAGTCAAATTTAATATAACAAAAAATAAAAATATATTTGATTCTCCTGCAGACGAGAAAGGAAAGAATTTAAATAGATTACAGATGATCGAATGTTAATATGACCTTAGATATATTATGACCGAATGAAATAAAGAAGAAAAAGAGAACTAAAAGATATATAAGAGAAATTTAACGCTGTATCGCATGTACATAGAAAGAAAGATCTTTTTAGCACAATCTATATATACATACAACTATTAATGAACTATCTATTTACATTTTGTCTGAAAAGTACACATAAATCTAACAAGTAAAATGTAGTAAAGACGGCAGAACGATAGGAAAACAAAAATGAGATTGAAAAAAGTGTTTATTTTAAGTAGACTGTGCAGAAGTGAAATGGAATACAAAAAAAACGAATAAGGAATGACCTCATCTCTACGTAATCCAACCATATCGACAGCAAAAGTTCATCAAGTCTCTGAAACATGCATGATGATACAGAGATGGGCAACTCCGGCTAAGTTCGACTCGAACTCAACTCCAACTCCACTTAAAGAAGTCCGACCACAACTCCGACAGGAACTTATTTTGAGAGAACCAGACGAACTACATGTTGCCATTTGAAGTATTTTCTAATTTTACAGAGATATCAGCGGTTATAACAATACACGGTGTGGATAAGTGAGCAAGAATAATCCAGTGCGTCGACATAAGATTTCGTTGGCTTTTCTGTGTATTTCTTCCAGATCATTCTTCTATAACGTCGATTCTCAGAGAACTCCGGAGTTGGAGTTGCCCATCTCTGTGACGATAATTCGCAACCTTCTAGAGGAGAGTATAAACAAGCAACTAGATAGAATTGGATATTATTCTGATTATTTGTGAATATCATTGGATCATTTGACAGAGTCATTATCTGTGACTGTGCATGAACTTTATTTTTTTCTTCATGTAAATTTGTTTTTACAGGACCGTGCAGCAAACGAATATTAAATGAACAATTATATCTCTTTATTTCATCAGCACGTGCGCATGTATCTGGAATCTAAGTCTCTGCTTGTTTTAATCTTTCATCGGTTTTTTTGAATATAACGACGTGTTCTGATAAATATAATTGTCTAGGTAAACGTTGATCAATATCAATGCTATTGTTTACTAGGATGTGATGCTACTGTTTGCTAACATTGAGGTTATTTAGTCACGGATATTATTAGTTTAGCTTGGATGGAAAAGAGACAATTAGTTTTTAAAAGAACAGACGTCT
This sequence comes from Didymodactylos carnosus, assembly GCA_905250885.1. NCBI lineage: Eukaryota > Metazoa > Rotifera > Eurotatoria > Philodinida > Philodinidae > Didymodactylos > Didymodactylos carnosus. The sequence goes on along the minus strand of CAJNOQ010002239.1, from coordinate 21,125 downwards.
TCATACGACAGAGCAATGAACAAAAGATTTTTCACTGAAATAAAACGTGGGTATCAATTCATCGAATAATCATTCTCTAACAAACGAATGGAACAAACTCAAGAGACTGGAATAGTTTTGGCGCATACAATTTACTAATAAACAGAATCGCGAAAACCATTCTCAATTATTTTCTTACTCTTGCACCAGAGAAATGTACAAAGATACTTATCTAACAATCACGAAGCATCAAAAGTATTTCATCGTGCATTTGACGTGTTTGTCACGACAGCTTGCCTGCAACGATTGAAACGGCAATCGCTGATCCTTTTTTTAAACTATCACAAGTGTTGCTAGTTCAAATCCCTTCCCGTTTCTCAATAACGTTTAAGCTCGCCTTTCTAATTTATTTTTTCACATTAAATTCTTTTTATTATACCATAAAACATGACCATAATCAGAACTTCGGTACAAAAAAACCTGTTGGAACTTCATACAGATATTAAGAAAAGAATAAGCCAAAGACAAAAATACGACTAATGAAAAAAGACAAATGTTTACATATTAATAATTTATTGTTATTTCTGGTAATCAGTCCTTTTATTGTCCACCACGTAATCGCAATACCAAATGGAGTGTGGATTCTTTTTGAATGTCTAAAATATACGAAAATATAGTGTAAATTAATTCGTACACAAGATTATTCAAGAGTTAAATAACTCACTATAATCGGATAATGTTCGACCATCTTCCAATTGTTTACCAGCGAAAATTAAACGTTGTTGGTCTGGAGGAATGCCTTCTTTGTCTTGTATTTTAGCTTTAACATTTTCAATTGTATCCGACGGTTCAACTTCTAATGTGATTGTTTTACCAGTTAAAGTTTTGACGAAGATTTGCATACCACCACGAAGACGTAAAACCAAATGAAGTGTTGATTCTTTTTGGATATCTAAAAGATTCAATATAATATTGATACTGGCATATCAACTGCGTCAGGTTAAGCGAATAATCAGCATGCACACGAAAAACTTACTGTAATCGGATAATGTTCGACCATCCTCTAACTGTTTACCAGCGAAGATTAAACGTTGTTGATCTGGAGGAATGCCCTCTTTGTCTTGTATTTTAGCTTTAACATTTTCAATTGTATCCGATGGTTCAACTTCTAATGTAATCGTTTTACCAGTTAAAGTTTTGACGAAGATTTGCATACCACCACGAAGACGTAAAACCAAATGAAGTGTTGATTCCTTTTGAATGTCTAAAAGGTTTGAGGACTGTGTGAGATATTATGTACGCAAGAGACTGGACAGAACTTTCTTTCAACATATTAGTTACTCACTGTAATCGGATAATGTTCGACCATCCTCTAACTGTTTACCAGCGAAGATTAAACGTTGTTGATCTGGAGGAATGCCCTCTTTGTCTTGTATTTTAGCTTTAACATTTTCAATTGTGTCCGATGGTTCAACTTCTAATGTGATTGTTTTACCAGTCAAAGTTTTGACGAAGATTTGCATGTCTAATTAAAAAAATGGTTGTTAAAACACTGAATCTATTTTTTAAGATGTAAACAGCTAACCTACTTGTTTAGAATCAATTAAGTCGAATAAGTTAGACGTGTGTAAGTTTAAAATTATTTTGAAAGTGCAAAAAGCGAACGTTAACAATAGCGTACGATTTTCGAGATTGTAATGAAGAATAAGTGTTCTACATCTCTTTATATAGTACGAAAAAAAAAAGAGAAAAGGAGGAACTAGAAATTGTTTGACATCTACAGTGTAAAACGAGATTTTTCATATGTGTCGTCCTGTTAGACACATGCGAGTCACAGGATGAATCATGGAAGAGAAAGCGAAACAAAGAGGTTCGAGTAGATTCTATATGTATTTGATTTAGAAGAGAAAAGAGAAACATTTTTTTCTTGTGTTTTCACGTGTGTTCTGTCTTATACGCTCTCTCTCTCTTTCTCTTCTTCAAAAAATAACGTGTCCCTCAGAGCACAGTATACGTATCATGTGATCACGCATATGAGTACTCATGAATACTAACGTTTTATCCCGGTGTAATGGTGATCTTTCTAATTAAAGAAAATTCAAAATGAATCAGAATAATATACATCGATAAACAAAGAAAATGTGATCCAACAAGAGCTCTGATTCGTTAAAACCCCCATCAACATAATTTTACTAAGTGCGATGCTTATTATATCAATTTCATATCCATTTGAGCATCCTGACGTTTTTGAGAGATGGGAGTTTGAGCGAAAATACATACATGCAGTTTATTATCCCAATTGAGGGAGATATTGCCCGTATAGCACATACACACTACCCTATAAAAAATATTTTAGTGCTGCACCAGAAAAAAAGTGCACGGCTTACACTGGTACCAAGGAGTGCCGATATATATATATCTTCTGGAAAAGTGAGGCACTGGAATTTATTTAATCACTAATTAGTTTTTTTTTGTTATCATTGCTTTCAGTAATTTTGTATTAATTAGAGTGCGGCACTGACTGGCATCAGTACCACATTGTCATGCCCAAATAATGCGGCACTGTATCGGCACTTCTCGTATGAGAAGGAAAATATGAAGTCAGAAAGACATTCAAAATATCAAAAGTATACTGTGGTGTTTTTATATCGCCAGAAGTTGGCAAAACACAGCGGTGATTAAAAACAAAATTTTGGTACTGAGGCGTACTGTGCGAAGCGAACTTTTTGGATGGTACTGGTGCACACCCGTGCTGATAAGGCAAAAGAAAAATATTTGGTCGAGTGTTTATCATTTTCTCGGCTTTTTCGATTAGTATTACCAATAGTTATATTACCAATACTAACGCTTTTTCGATCTACTAAAAAGATTTTTTCATCACTAGTAGGACACCGGTGTGCACAGATGCCAGAAAGAACATCAAAAACTCGTACCAGTCCTCAGGAAAAAGAAATATTCGGCATTGGTGCTCACAAGCACACGTGGAAAAATGATTTTCTTGGCTATTCTCCTTTCAAAGCTGGAATAATTTGTGAATCTCTTAGGTGAAGCTAAAACATCGAATGAATCGCACCTGGTTATGCTTTTTGAGCAAACATTCGTTCTGACCTTCCAAATTTCCGTATGTTTATTTATGTATTTGGTTATTTAGAATAAAATAATAGAAAAAAAATATATGTATAACTTTCAGTTACTGTATACAGTCAAATGCGAAGATAAAAAAAGAATGAAAAGGAGTGTTTTTCTAATACGGTTTGTAACCACTTGTTTCATGTTGAATTGTTACTTCAAATCTTATTACTTTCTTCGTATTTTGATCTAATAGGAATTTTCCAGTCAATTCATTTCCTTTCAAAATCAAATCTGTATTTAATGCCTGTTGTAATAATGTTGTTGATATTTTATCCACTGAATATTTACCAAAAAGTTTTTCTTGAAATTTCACGAAAATATCATGTGATTTTTTATTCTCAAGTGTTACTTCAACTTTGTACACTGTTTGTTCTTTTGATGCTGATTCAATGCTAATTTGACGATAAAATCCAATGTCAGCATCTTTCCCTAATTCAACATCATATTCTTCTCCTGCGCTGATATCTGGCACTGCTACTTCACCCACAATACGACCTTGTTCACGAATAGATAAAACTCCTTTAGGAATAAACTTATCACTTTTCAATCGATAACATTTGCATAATTTGTCTTTAGAATTTACAGTTGTAAATGATGTTGAATAAAGTGCAAAACGTTTAATTTGTACTTGTGGTTTGATAAATGGTACTGATACTGTACATTTTGGTTCCAGTTGAATCGGTTGATTAATATTGTAGACGTATGTACCATATAGTTCGCCACTTTCTTGAACAACAATTGGATCGCTTTTGATAGGGCTAGCGAACGCCATCGCCATCATTCCAGAACGCGAGCTATCTACAGATACTCTATTCAACAATTTGATATCACCTAAAACAGAAAAGACACATTAATAACATGTCATAATAGAGAAAGCTGCAAGTATCATTTTCAATAAGGAGAGTAAGAGTGTGTGTCTTTTAAGTCCCGAAAACGAATGTTGTTTTTTTATTTACCAGCATTCAGTTCTGCTCGTTCCATTCTAACATTTTTTTCACCATTGTTCACCAAATTTGCCCATGCCATAAATCTTCCATTGTCAAAACTATACATGTCAAGTGTATATCTTGGTGCCCATGAAAATGATTTATCAATATATGTCAAAATTGGTGATGTTTTAAATAATAATTGAAGATTTGCATCATGTGATAATTCATATTTATTTAATGTTTGATTATATGTAAACTTGACTTCGTAAAACGGTGCTCTCGGTGGGTGTTCCAAATATTCTAATAATGCGTTATCAAATGATGGTAAATAAAAATAACGAGTTGGTTGGCTAACATAACGAAACAGACGATCGGCAGCACGTACCAATTCAATTTCCACAGGTTCATCTTGTTTTATATGACGACGATATAGATAACGTGTACCTTCAACATCAAAATTGGGAAATGTGTGGTAAACAAAATCACGTTCGAGATTTTCGACATTTAAAATTGAAATTGAATCACCATTAATCAATGACCATTCACGACTGTTAAATGTGAGACGATTTTCATCTGGTATATTGCGAAACACTTCACCAAAATCGTCATAAAAACGAATAAAACGTGCTTGTGATATTAGAACGCAGAGAAGAAAAGTGTACAAACGAAACATTTTTGAGTCAAGATGAATATATGATCAATACTTTCAGCTTGACAAAATATGGTTTGAAAAAGGAAAATTGTTGGTTTTTATAGATGATCTTCAGAATATTCAAGAAGAGAGATATATTTACATTCCAAAGTTCAGCTAGACTGTACAGTTAGTCATTCTGTCTGTTCTTCACCATTAGCTGACGAGAACATAAATCAAGTTAACAACAACCTTTGTTTTTTAAAAATATTTGTTCGTCTAGTCGAAAGCACATGCACTATGACAAAAAACGAATATAACTAAGATTGCCTGATAATGAATTTTTGAGACTATCACACATAGAGTTACGAGAAGAAAATTATTTTATGTCTGCCCCTCTCTGACCTATAAGATCTATAGTATGAATTTTCTAAACAAACAAACAGAGATTTTGGCAAATAAAACATTTTTTTTCTAGTCGCGCATGGTACCGGTGTCCAGCAGGCGCTGAATCTTGTCGATCCTCATCGATGCCGCCATGGTTTTTATCAATGCAACATTGAAATCTTTTCCGATGCCCAAAAAGGTGTCGTACTGGTTCAAAGCACGGCATTGATATGTACCCATGTAATGCTGATAAAAAACGTTTTTTGCATGGAGGCCGCTATTTTAAATTTGATCAAAAGGACATTTTATAATACAATATATATGGTTTCGTAGAGAATTTAAGTGTTATATTTTTGTAGAAAAGCATTTTCGAAACTGAACTTTGTTTGCTTTAAGATTTCAGTATCATGTGCAGTGAGTCGAAAATATTAAAAAAAGGAAAATATTTGTTTTACTGTTGATATTTTCAGTTTTTTTAAAATGCATAAGATCTTTAAGGACAAGATTTTGTTAACGCCGAGAATAATAATCGCGTATTTCGATTGAGAATGTACAATTTATTTTTCTCATTGTTTTACCTTACCTGGATAATTTCTGTTTTTGATCAAGTTTAACGAAAATGCTCAATAACTTCGAAAATCTTGTTGATCATACATACAACGATTTTCTAAAATAGTTTCTTCCTGTCAGTGTTGAATCTGACTAATTTTGATATGTCGTTTAAAAAGGAGTAAATGAGCTAGCTATTGTCGCTGAGATGTCTGATCAAAGTAGATGACGCTAGGTAACTTTTAGTACTTTATTCTAAGAAAACAGCCGCTTAGCCTGCATAGAGCAATACATCAATCAGTGTCTGAATTTGTATATCATTGCGCTTCTTTTGTATGTCATTTTTATTCATTATTTTTTGTAACAGGGAAATTATTGGATGATAATTGTGAACTATGGATTCATACATATGTCAATATAGATATTTCAAATTTTTTTAATTCAACAATTAATTTACTTTTTACAAATAAAGATCTAAATTTGCTAGTTATGAATTGATAGTATCTTACTTTTTTACTGAAGCGGCAATCCTAGTATAGTACTAATCTTGCTTACTAAAATTGTGTACGAGAAGCTTAACATAAGTAGCGTGCAGTTTCGTTCGCTAATGAAAGGTCGTAAATAGAATTTCTGGAGAGAAATCTGGACACGTTTTGAGTAAAGCAAAAACTTTATCACTTTTTTCATATTGTTCCAGTTATCGTTTATCAAACAATGGATTCTATAGATGATAAAAAACTCAAACGTAAGTTGATGCTGATAAAATCAATTCTAGCTAAGATTCGGTTTTTGTTTTCTTTAAGAACTGGAGAGAAGAGTAAATAAAGCAAAAAATACATTAAAAATTGATCCACAAAACTTAACTGATGCTATTGATGAGCTTGGTATGGAGTATTTTCAGCAAGGTATGCATAAGAATCAGTTGCATAGTCTATGATAATTTACAGTTATTATTTTTGTGTCAAGGAAAACACGATGAGGCACTAGAACAATTTGAATACGAGTTAAAAACTGCTCAGGATAATAATTTGGAAGATGATATTCTCCTATCATTGCGACGAATTGGTGATTGTTATGTTGAAAAGAATAAATTTCGATTAGCTGAATCTTCGTTCAAAGAATATTTGAAGTGTGCACAAGAACAAGCAAATGATGATGAAACAGAACGAGCATTTACATCTCTAGCTGTACTTTATCTTCGTTGGTATGAATACATGCAAGAAGATATTCTATGTGATGATGAAAAACTTTTACAAGAGACTTTTAATCGTTCATATGATGCTGCCTACAACAGTTTATTGACAATTGAAAAATTAGATAAATTACATGTAGAAGAAAAGAAAAAAATGGGCCTGAAATCGAAGAGAAGAAACAATGAATTTATGAGCGATAAAGATTATGAAAAAGATTTAGCACTTAGACGTGTTCGTACTTATATCAATATGGGTATGTACAATAAACACACACAGCACAAAGAGCGAGAGTCCCCTATAACTGGGGTAAGAAGCAAAAGAAAACTAAGATCACGAGAAAATATCGTTTTGTTTAGACTTTCTGATGTTTTAGCAAATGCGATCAACGAAAAGTATTCAACTGATAATTCATCATCAAGTTTGCATAAAATACGAAAACTCGTTAACGATGCTCTTACATTGGCAAAGTGAGTTTTACATTTAGACTTTCATTTGCTTTTTGTACAATGATTAAATAAAAACATTTGCAGTTGCGTTTAACTAACACTGATTAGCATGAAGAACTTCTAATTCGATTGTTTACTTTTAATTTTGTTTAGAAAGTTTGAAATGAAACGTGAACTAGGTCGTTTATATTTCGCTCTTGCATCATATTATCAGACGTATTCAAATTTTTTACAAAAAAAAGTAGAAATTGTTTATGCATTAGAACAGGCTCTTGATTATTATAAACGTTTAGAAGATTATGTTCTTTATGGTACAACGTTAATTGACGCAGCAAATGTAAGATTCGTCTTTGCTCCTTCGTAAATCATATTCTTTGAAATCTTTTCTCTTCTTAAGTTATTAATTCTATTTGACGATTATGCAGCTGCGAAAGATTATTTCTTAAAAGTTTATAAACCGTCGACAATAAGTGCTTTAGTCAAAGAAAATATGCAACATCAATTAGCTTGTGGTAAGAAAAGACAAAAAAATCAGAAATACTCTTTTCTTTATCTTTTTTATCATTTTTAGTACAAAGACTTTTAAATGGTATAATAGATACGTATAAAAGTGAAACAGATATAAAGAAAAAATTGCGTTTAGCAGAAAAAATCGGCGATATATATTCAGATTTGAAAAAATATGAATTAGCAAAAGATTATTATTCAAAACAAGTAGGCAACGATAATACCATCCTTAAACAAATTGCGAACAACTACTAAATCTCACACAGATAGAATTATTCTGCAGCAATTTATTGTTGTAAAGAATACGTATGTTTTTTATCAATCATAACTTTATTTTAGTTAAAACATGCGCAAGAAGTAGATTTAAATGAAAAACAAATGGCTACAATTTATTCATCTCTAGGATTGTCATGTATGAAACTTCATGAATGGCAAAATGCAATGGATTATTTTCGTCGAGAATTAAGCTATCTAGTTACAATACCACAATCGGAAACTAAAGTACGTATATTAAAATAAAAATCTTATATATTTAAAAACTTATATCTTATCTTATATATCAAAAATCTAAAATTTAAATCTTTCTCTAATAATCACAGATATTCTTTGTACTCAAAAAATACAAAACTCTCATTTGTGAAATGAATTTTGTTTTGGCTCAATTTATTCATAGCTTAAAATGTAATGTTCAAGAATTATTCAAATAATCTTTTGATTTATTACGTAAAAAGTTAATTTGACTAATTTTTCACTTTAGATATGCGATGCGCTAGTTGAAATAATCAAATGTGAATATCGATTAAAGATTAGTTTAACTGAACGTTTGGAGACAATCGAACGAGCATTTGAAATAGCTAAATCGTCAAAAAGCAAATCGCTAATTGTAAATGCTTTGGAATTACTTTTTATTTCGGAGACTTGGCCTCTTATTTTTATCCCATTTAGCGTGAAACAATGGCATTATTGATTCGATTACAAAAACGAGACCCTTCCTTACAATACGATAAACAAATAAACAATTTTATTAAAAAATTAGATCCACCAATTAATGAGGACAACTGTTCTGATTTTGAATATATCAGCAACGGATGTTCAGATCAGCCGGAAAGTGATAATGAAGACTCACAGCCAGTGACAACTGATGATGAAGACGATGAAACAATTTTGAATTCACTAATGAATGATCTAATTGATGAGGATGAAGAAGAAACCATAATTGTATCAAAACGAGTTAGCTTATCAACACAAAAATCGGTATGTTTATATTTTTTTTTCCAGAGATTCTGTATGGTTAGTCGATTTGTACGTTTTAGAAAATATTCAAACCTGTGAATCGAAAAGGTGAATATCCCCTACATGTTGCTTGTCAAAATGGAAATTATGAGAAAGTTGTACAACTTGTTAATGATGGGGTAAATTTAGAAATACATATTTTATGATTAAAACCGTCCTATTGCAAAAGGTGATAGCATCGAGTAACTCGTAAATCAATATGTCAACTGGGTGGACAAGATTAGAACATCTTGTTCGCTTTTTGATATGTTTCTGTTTGGAGAGAATTATGACAATTTTTATTGTTTCGTTTTAGCATCCTGTCAATTGTCAAGATAATTGTGGTTGGTATCCTCTTCATGAAGCATGCAATTTTGGACACGTGGATATTGTTAGATATTTATTGAATTCAAATGCTAGTGTAAACGTGATAAATGAAGATTGCTTGACACCATTACATGATGCATGTGAAAATGGTCATATACCAGTGATTGAACTTTTACTTGAACATGGTGCCAAACCAGAAAAGAAAAGATTAGGTGTATGTATAAACATTTAAAAGTGTAAATTGTTTTAATTAAGATGATTATCTTTGTAGAATTACACAGCATTAGATGATCTTAATGATTATCAAGAAAAATATGAATCAATTGATCCCGAACAATTTGAAAAGACGAAGAACAAAATGCTGGAGTTGATAAAAAGTTTGAATATACGATTGAATATTATAATTCAGCTATTATGATTAATGTTTGTTATTGTTGTAGAAAAAGAGCCAAACTATACAATCAAAAAGATAGTGGAGAATACTGTGTCCTTTGATAGACGACCCACGTAAGATTAGTTTCCAAAAGAAAACAGTAGCTTTTCAATGATTATTTTTCTAGATCGGATAGATCAGAAGAAACGCAGGATGATGGTGATATCTATGATAAGGACTCACCACCAAGAATACCTCATAAACAGAGTTTCAAATCTGTTATGGATAATGTTCGACGTGGAATCAAGACAAATGATGATATTGGTGTTATTATTCCAAAAACAAAAGTATACGCTGTTTGATGTTTATTACGATGTTTAACTTCTCGATAAGTTATTTGTTGTTTGACCATTGATTTGTTAAAGTAACAGAATATCCGAGGTTTAATAATCCAGAAAGAGCATTTGGAGAACTGCTCTTATCAAAAGCGTAATGTAGTAAAACTGTGTAGGGACAGAGAGCTTTTGTCATCTCGACCCGTGCTTAAGAATCGTCTGATCATCTATCATTTATATTAATGAAGTATCGAATAACTTTTCTGCAAATATTTCTCCAATCATTTTATTTTAATATTTCTGTCATTTTTTATAAAATCTTTTGTTATTATCTTTTTCTGTTCAACAGCATTCAATACAAGCAATTTCTAGGACACCATTAATTAGCGAGAAAGAATATAATATCAGAGATAAAGATTGGGCCGTTCCTGACTCCGTGCCAATTATCATTCATCGTTCATCGTCTCCGTCCTCTTCATCATCATCATGTTCACCTAATCGAACAACAAAACGGAAAAAAAGATGTGAGGAACGAAAAAGATCATTAACTTTCACAACGAGACAGTCAGAATCACCTTCTCCAACAAAACCTATATCGAACCGTCGATCATCCGATCATATTCATAAACGACAAAAGATTGACGAAACAGACACTCTGTTTAATGATTTTGATAACGAAGTACAATATGAACAACACTTGAAAGAAGAAATAAAACCACCGCGTTCGCCTGTATTTCAGTTAGAACAAGAACATAAATCATTAGCCGTATATCGAACACCATCAACAATTAGTATTTTATCATCATCTACTGAAGAAAAGAATAGTAATGTTGTTTATATGCCAGTCGTAATGCCCTCAAATATTTTACCATCACCATTCACATCTAATACGAAGAATTCATCATCTTGGATAATACGTTGTCTAGCGAATAAAATCGACAGAAAGGAGGAAGACAGAAAAATTCGAATACCAATGTAAGTATCCAGTGGTTTACAAACTTCAAACTATGCTCTATTTGTGATTTATAGATTACCATCTGCTACAATTAGAGATTTGTCATATCAAGTTTTGAAAAGATTATACGATCAATGGCATATTCAAGCATGTAATGTAACATTGTATGATCAGAAAGGTTGGGATTTGTATGATGATGATATAATTCAAGATGCATTCAGTTCAAATGATACAGATGTATAGTTTTTGTAAGAAAATGAATTTTAAACTAACAAACAGTTATTTGCTTGTTTAGATTAAAGCGATATACACAGAAAAGAATCCAGCAAATTGGTACGAACAAACATGCAAAGCAAACAATGTTGGTATGTCGAGTTTTAGTAACTGAAAATGAAAGCATTTTATTCAACTATGAATTTTCTATTAGCTGCCTATTCAAATATCAAATCATCATTAAATAACTTTTTTAACAAGTACGAATTATGCTTATCACGTATGAGTTTAAGATTAAATCAGGCCATTTTTGCACTCACTGCATTGGAAAATTTCAAGTTTATTCATTTAATTAATCTATCTGGTATTTAAATTATAAACAAGATATTATGATAATCATTTAGCTTGAACTTGTGTCATTTTAGATAACAATTTGGATGATAGAGTACTAGAACAATTAGGACAATTATCACTAGATAATTTGAAATCTTTGTCTCTGTCAAAAAACAAATTGACCAGTAGCGCAGTTAAAGTATTATGCGATCAAAAGTCACTGGTAAATAAAAACCAATCTAACAAAAACTTGTCAGCTATAGAGAAATAAGACTGATATCTGGCATTGTCAGACTCCTAACAAAATTTATTTTAGATGAATTTGAGTGACTTGGATTTATCAAATAATGATCTTACCGGCGATGAATTATTTGAGTAAGCTCTTTTTTTCTTATTTAGGATTAATTTCTGTTGAACGTGTTCCTTTTCAGAGCAATCGTTAAATTGAAATCACTTGAGCGTCTTAATTTATCCTCGAATAAATTTAAAATTGATGATATGATAAAATTTTTTGTTTTATCAGCTGAATCTAAACTAAATGTGTCATATTTAAACTTTCAATTATCGTCCGAAAATTTAGGGTTAACATTGATACCATCATCGTTATTTTCTGATAAATTTCGTCATTTTATTCAACAATGCAAGAATCTCAAAACATTAGTATTATCAACAACATATTATTGTGGAGAAATTGTTACTGTTTTACATAGTGTTTATCCAAATGTTCGAATGGTAACAGAAACTGATAAGATAGAAATTAACTTATAATCATAACTGTGGATTTTTTTTCTTCAATTTTTATTTGTTAAATTACTAATGTGTGTAGTGTTAATTGTTTTTCAGTCAGACAGAGAGTCTAAATAAACAGAATTTATTTATTTTTGATACAATTATTTTTGTAAATAAGAAAAAAACAGTTGTTCGATTAAATATGTTTATAATGCATATAGAATATTTTTTTAGTCATACAAAAATTATCTTTCTCTGATGGTTGGGAGATGGGACAAGGTTTGTCCGCGAGATGTTTTTAGCTTACATACAAGGCTACAGCTCTCATTTTAGCTTATTATTGTTATTATATTTTCGTACTTTTATATCTGCCACTCCTTTACTCCCTTTACTTTTAGTCTTTTACTTCCTTTACTTTTCTATTTCAGGCATATTACAACTATCACCCTCATCCTCACTTTATAACTAAAAGTAGTAAAATGAGGAGAAAATCAACAGTAGTAAAAGACTAAAAGGACTAAAGTGAATAAAAAACGAAAGGACATATTCAGTCATATGGCAGTATAACTTTTTCATAGCTAAAACGATCTCGAGACAAACTTTGTACCTTCTTCCATCTCTCGTACTTAACTGTGGTTAAAAGTAATTCGTGGCCCGTAAATAATGGCCCTCTCAGTATTTTGACTATAACTTTTTTTCTTTTCAACCCCGAGACCTGGTTGTTTTTTCAAAAGATGCGCCGTCAAACTCTCTACAAAACTTGATTGACCTAGCGAGTTAACGTTTTTGAGTTAACGAGAAAACTAAACATAGAATACCCAACACATAGAAACGGACCAACTTTCTAAGCTGAGAACTCACTTTGTCCAACGACTGTCATTGAGCTGGGTGAGATAAGAAGAAGAGAATATACGCATTTTATAGTCCTTGAAAAGCTCTATCTATCTATCAACCAGTATTAAGTGAGCAAATGCTTTTCAACTTGCATCGATTTCTTCCTCTTTGAGACTTTCGAAAATTCAGCTATTTGAATCCGTAGTTTTCGGAGCTCATGAAAAACGTCGCATAACGAAGCCAAAATTCCATCTTTTGAACTCGAGTTTCTTTTACTCTGATGAGAAATGACTCCTGTACCAGATTCGGCGACGTAAGTTTAGATGTGACTTAATCGTCTCTATTAGTTCTTTGAAAGATGAAATGGAAGAGTAAGCATCGATGTTGAACTCCGTGGCATGAGCAATATCAAATATCTAAAAAGATGGATGAAGCTGTGAGGGAAATTAAAATCTAACAAGAGCAAACTTACATCCTTCTCCGCTTCACCAAGTGCTAATATGACAGAGAGAAAAGTTTCAGCTTCTGCACTGACACTTTCCCTTTCATAACTGTACAATTGCTGAGGCAAGTGAAATTGTATTCATAAAACTAAGCTAACTAAGGAAAACTGAGATTAGTGAGTGCTAAGCAGCGTTGAAGATAACGAGTAAAGATTCGTACTCGAGTATTTGAATCAATATACAATAGATTGTATAACAAAACAATAATTTCGTATTTAACTGATTTCGAATATGTTTCATTTAGAATATAATCAGTAAAAGTTGATACTAAATCGTCTTCAACACCAATTAATGAAAGACGACCAGCTTGAGTTGAGGTCATCACCGAAAACTAGAATAATAGTATAGAAAAATTATTAGAATAGATATTTGTTTGTTGGTTATATATCCGAACTAATCGAGCTGCCTAGAGAAAGACGACAGTAAGTGCAGCTTAGATCTTATTGCCGAAATTTTAAAATAACTAACCGATCATCCAAGTAGAAAGCGGCAAATGAAGAGGTAGATGTCAACAGAATCTGTTTGCAGAGGGAGTGCCGCCCAGAGATAGCGGCTGACCGTACTCGAGCAACTGTTTGTAGCATGTTCGAAAAGAAGGATACTTTCCATTATTAGTAATCAGATTGAACTTACCCATCTCAAAAATTCAATTTGTATTTCTTCATGCTGTTCATTGATTCCTTTAAGTAATTCAATAGGAGATTCACCTTTGAGATCCGAACAAATTCTATTCACATAGTCATTATTCCGACGAAAGCAACTGAAGACATTTTAGAACATCTTTTTGTCCGTTTCTATCTACACTCTACAAAAAATGTGTTCTTCTGTTTTTCAAAGAACTGAAAAGTATATGGGAATTTTGTTCTTCATTGGTCTCAAATAGAAAACTCAAATTCTGTTTTTCAGCTCACAAGAATTCAAAATTTGCCCTTCAGTTTTTAAAAAAATGATTTTTTTCGTTCTTTGAAAAATTGAAAAACAAAGGATCCCGCCGTTTAAGAAAAACAACTCCGTTTGAGCTGATATTCTACAGTTTTGTAGAAGAATGGAAGGCGTCGTCTCAGTTTTCTGTCGTCTCAGAATTTTTCAGACCCCTCCTTATTAACAAACCTAGGCTAACAACTTTTCTCAGTTGAAATACTACCTGTCTAAATGATGGGTCCTATAAAATTTTATAGAAATGTTATGTAGGGCTCGTTCACATATTACTTTGTTCAGCTTTCAATGCTCTTTCAGAAACACTATGTGAAGACCAGCCAATTTCTCTTCTAGACGAAACGCAAGTGAACTTTCTCTAAAGAGTACGGTTTTGTCCAAAAAACTGCTTTGAGTAATTTAGCTCGCGTTTGTTAAGCTTGTGTTGTTTCAAAAAGATTTTTGGCACAAAACATGCTCATCACTTGCGCAACAAAATGGCCTTTTAACGAAGTTCAAATACTCACGCCCATTTTCACTCAATTTCATCTCTCACATGTTAAAAACACATTTTAACGATAAGGCGAAGTTTCCTGAAGATATGTCATCTGCATTTTCGAGGAAAAAAACCATAAATATCTAACTGCATTAGACTTTGCACTTTTACACTAATCTTTCAACGACTAACTTTATTAAATCAAAAAAACAGCTCATTTTACATTTAAAAGTATAGAAGTGAACGTGTTTTGCATTGACGCACAAGTTTTTTTATCAAAATCAGTCAGTTTCCATGTTAACTAGCGTTTGACGATAACGTTCTGGGTATTTCGACGGCGTAAACTGATGATGTCTTGCATAACAGAGATACCACAGTACACAAGCTATGTGAGCACAACACCCACAGCTCCTTTCACCGGTCGGACATTGACAGTACCATGATTTAGATAGTTTTTCATAAAACCGAGTCACTAATGTATATTCATCATCATCGTCGTCCTCATCAGACGAATCGTCACTTTCTGAACTACTTTCTTCTTCGTCATCATCACCCAGTTCATATTCGATCGAACAGTAATACTAAGTAGAACTGGAGTGTCGAGAGTCAATTTTACATCTAAGAATTGTGTCACTGTGTTTTGTCACTTGTACTTCTTAGGTTCTTAGCAGGATTCTGGACGTTTTTGAGCTTTTCCTAGCAGGAAAGCGCAACTTCCGAATTCACTCGTGAATACAGCCACTCAATCGTTTAGAAGATCAGTTTACAACTATTGAATATTTCCAAAAATACAAAACGAAGTTGAGAATAAAAATTCAAAAACCCAACTCCAACCTACTAAAAACTCAACTCCAACTCCAACTCTACTGACGACATTATGTTAATCTGTTTTCTTGCTTGCAGATCAAAAAGAATCAATTCCATCATCATCGCTAGCTGCCTCTGTCAGAACACTGTGTTTATTTTTCCGTATCGACGGTTCTCGATGGTGGTGGCGAAGGTAGTCGACTAGATCAGTTTCATTATCCGTTTGACATTTTTGTTACGAACAACAGCAATGATATATATGTGGCTGACTTCTGCAATTCACGTATTTTGAAACTGTTTGGATCTGAAATTCGCGTCATTGCTGGTAGTGAAGGTTCAGATTCTACAGCGAATCAATTAGATTCACCGATGGCTATGTTTGCTGACGATAAAGGAAAAGAAATATTTATTAGCGATTTCAAAAATAACCTAATTCAAAAATTTTCTCTGTATTCTTTATCTCATTGTTTCTCTGGTCGAGTTAGTCGAGCAAGTGATTGTCGATATAGCTGTTGATAAACTTCCGCATTCAACCGATATAATACCGACATCGCATTATACTTTTTGAAAAAGCGTCTGGAATAACTACGTAGTAACAAATGCTGTTGAACAGCCGTTCCGTAGTAGTTTAAGTTAAATGTTTAATCCTTCTTTGTTGAAATTTCCGACAAAGAAAAGAGACAGGTTATTTGTAGTAAAGCTCCATTTGCGGCATTGATATTAATATGACGTAGCTAATCTGTTGTAAGAGCGGGTCCACGGTAAAACCGCCCAAAACGTAATGAGGTCATCCGCCCGGGGTCTTTGGATTTTGGTTGTTTCCGCATGGCTTTGAAGCTTCTAGTGTTGATATCTCATAGCCAAAATATTAGGGCTTTTGAAGCTTTCGATGAAGAGTTATGGTCATTAAACTCGAATGACCCATTCAAGGAGAACATGACATTATTATGGAAAAAATTCTGTTCAATATCACTCGTTATCATAATATGGACAGATTGCTACCTATTTTGAGACAATTCTCACATGGCCTCAAAGCTTTTCTCAATCGTCGCTACATGGCACCATCATTTTTCAAGGATCAGTTGCGTGCCCGAAAGGAATTAAAACTGATCAAAGCCATTCGACGGGAATTGAAAAAAGTCAACCTTGTTCTACGTGTTACTGATAAGAGTGGCGTCTGTTATATTGATCAAGTCATCGATTTCGAACGAAAAGTTCAAGCTTACCGAATGGACACTGGCTATATCGAACTTCCATCCAATCCACTGAAGGAGACTTTTCACAAGGTTGTCCATTTCCTGAAAGATCTTCGTCGGAACCAATTCATTCATGAATGGCAACTCAAAAAGATGCTACCTGATCAACAAAAAACAAAATTAGCACACATGTACTTCCTCCCGAAAGCACATTAGGTAATTAAAATCGCCTCGTGTCTGTATTTTCATATAATTTCTAATTGTTTGCTGATAGGAAGGTATACCACTGCGACCAATCATCGCTTCTATTCGTGCTCCGACTACCAGCAATTCACGTTTGTTGGATGAACTTATTCGACCAATATTCGAAGAAAAAATTCGTTCAGCAACAATTATCGATGGTGTTGATTTGATATATCGCCTTGAAAAATATTCCAAAGAAGGTCGTCTTAACCCTGATCCATCAACCTGGGGTCCGTACAGACCCCAGATGAAAACAAGTGCTTCGAAGATATGTTCCGCTTTCTTTCTTAGACAAACAATGAGTAATCGAAATCAGTTCACATTGATAGTACACACTGTTGTTCTTCAGTATAATATACACTGATGCGAAAAGATGCAATCATTACATCCAGAGAACAATCGTGAGAAACTGACAGAATTTTAACCTTTTATAGGTTGACGGATCAGGGTTAAACCATCCACTCTTCTCTGTACGTTCGATATCACTGATCTGTATATTTATTCAAGATATGCAGGAACCCTCTTGATACTAAACTGACAACCTAATGTCTATAGGTCAATTAAGAGAACAGTTGTAATGCTCTTCATTGTCTGTCCTCTTCTAATGCGGTTCACCACTGTTTCGTGTTAATTCAAGTTAAAAAGACCAACGCAAATATTACATGAACAACGGCTAGACGCGGAGTACAAATATTTGATACCCAAACAAAGAACAAATAGTGCACAATACCATAAAAACGAACAATAAATACAAAATTCACCAAACCCTCAGATACACAAATCAAAAACCAATAGGGACCATAAAAAAAAGATGAATATGCACCGATGTAGACGTAATCTTATCGATTTCAATGCCAACACATGCACCCCGATAAAGGCCCGGAACATTAGGGGTCATTCTTCTTGCTTACTACCTCAGTGAAGTGTGCACCTGTTGGTGAGTATCAAAATTAGACTTCATTGTAACTTCATAACGGCTTGATCAAGTGAGTCTTGCCATTGCCAGTCACGCACTGTTGACTAGCCATCAGTGTTTTCACTTGGTGTCACTATTCTCGGCCTTCGGCCGGCTCGCTATTCCCTTCTTCTTCTTTTTCTTCTGTTGATGGATTTTGTAGATTCAGTCATTCAATTTCGTGATACCTTTATTGATTGATACAACAGCAAGCAGACAATGCATTAGTTGAGAAAGTAGGTCTTGTTACAGGTCTTGATACAGCAGGCAAGGCACAAGACTGAGGGAGTAGGCGGAAGGTCTTGATACAAGAAGATCTGTACTTCGAGCTCCATCATTGCTGTCTTGAGTGTGGTAGTGTTGGTGGTGGTCGAGGAAGGAGCTGGTTTGCAGTAAAAAAACGGTAATGTCTTTGAAGAAAGACGCAGATTATATTTGAACAAATCAACTCTAAAGTAAGGAAATGATGGAACGATTGAGTCTTGTTGTCTTCCAGTGTCAGTGTTCTCGCTGTTGCATTCACTCGTTCTCGTCTTTGAACTCGTTCTCACCCGCTCGCTACCCCCTGCTCAAATTTCATTCTCAAATTTTTGTTAGATTCAGCTTTAATTCAGTCAGTCAGCTTTATTGATATTCATACAGTAGACAATGCACAAACTGAGGGAGTAGGCGAAAGATATTCATCAGCATCAGCACGATTTACTGCCCACATTCGATGATTTTGAACGTTATAGACACCAGCGATGTCAAAGAACTTCTCGTCAGAAGAGAGACTTTTCAAGGTTTCTTTCTTCCGAAAGTTTATTCGAACCCAGTTTGCAAACTGTTTCCGTTTCATCTTTTAATCATCGGAAAGTGATGGTTCGGTTACCTTTTTATAGGGTTTTAGCCCCGAATCGATTTTTAATATTCGCCTGACACTTGTTGCAGAAATACCAGATAGGCTTCATCGATAGTTTCCGGGCTGATACTCCTTTTATTTAGCGTAAACGGTTTTTCACTTTTTGAATATTCTCTTTGGTCCTGACTATACGTGGACCATCATGTGTACCTGGTAGTTGGATAGATCCAGATCGACGAATCATCTGGCACCACTTTCTGATTGTCGATAAACCAATACCACCATTTAACTCACGATAGATTTCTGTTGGAGTATCACCATTTTAGTGCTTTGAAAGTACAATCTTTTGAAGGTCTTTACTTTTTCATTTTCCGAAAATTTGTATGTACTATCAATCTAGATATCAAATCGATAGATTTGTAGAGCTTGAGACGGCGCGTTTTTAAAAAGAAATTAGTCCAATCGGATGAAAATTAAAAAAGATATTGCTAAAATACTGAGAGGTCCATTTCACCTGGCGCACCCATTAATTCCAGCAAACTGTGTTCTCAGATACTTTCCGTTTCACTAAAAACCAATCATGCAACCCGGCTCGTCACTCAATCGATAGATGGGCACTCAACCTAGAATTTATTTTCAGTTTTCTTCGAATTTTTTATTTTTTATTGCAGATGTTTATACTACTTGATAAGATCTTTAATAAGCGGGAAATCGCGTTTGTGGTAGTTATCATTTCATACTCACCCTCGAGAAGATCTATGAAACGATGATAAAATATCTAAAGAAAAAAGTGCGTAAGGGGATCCAGTGGTCAAAACAATGATAATAAGGTCATACACAATAGGCTATATATATATATGTTATAATGATGCTAGAGGGCTTTTAATTATCTGAAACATGTGGATCTACTTCGAATTATATGTCAATCGATAGATCGGATCGAGATCTATCAGATGATGATGAGATACCCACAGAAAAAATGAGTGAGTAGCTCTAGTTGTCAAACATATTGATTTTGATGTGCACAGCATTTCTATATATTTCAAACGAGAACACTTCACCCGTTATTAACCGACCAGCACTACCATCAATGAGTATTATATAAACAAGTCTTACAAAAATAACGATACTCATAACCACCACAATTAGTATGATGACCATAACAACGATTAAGAAGATTATCACCAACATCATCATTACGACCACAACGAGAACAAGCCGACTTTCACTCTAAAAAAAGGTATTTTAAAGGTTTCGCATGAAACTACTTCTTGAAAACTATAAAAAAAGGTTCCATCAGTCACTCAGAATCTGAAAAACGTCTGGGATGGTCTGATTGACTATACTATATGTAAATCGCTGTTATCTATCTAATTACGAAAGAACTAGGTCGATCGGACGTAATCTCAATTCACTAAACCCCAATCACCTGCCCGATTGACCGTCCTCGACGTTGGCGATGACCAAAGGTATACCTAAAGGCATTGAACAAAAAGATCTTTCTACTGGCGATACATCAAGTGATGCTCTTTCCGATGGTATATTTTTGAAATCAAGATTTCGTGCAGAAATTTTCCAACCAATCACATCAATGCGTAGTAAAGTGCTCCCGAGCAAAGGTCGAGCAAAAATTTTAAACCCGTTATATTTTCACATGGTTGGATAGAGCTCGCCGAGCTAATCACCAATATCATCTTTAAAACGTTTCTAGATCGAGTTTTGGCTGAGCAATCGTCGAAATACTCAAATACAAATAACACCCTCAAAAGCTGAATTTTTGAGTATTTTTTAAAGAAACTTCAAGATTTCACCCATTTAAAATAATGGCAAATCTTTGAAACTAATTTATTCGAGTTTCAGTATCCAAAACTGCATCGAATAGCATATATTTTATCGAAAAACATTTTCCCTGCAAGTTCGAGCTATGAGGGGATACAGAGCAAAATAGAGTAAAAAGGTGCTGAAGGTGAGTACGGCCGAATATTGAGGGAAAATGTTTTTCGATAAAATATATGCTATTCGATGCAGTTTTGGATACTGAAACT
>CAJNOQ010002238.1:0-25464 GCA_905250885.1 Didymodactylos carnosus | reverse complement strand
TAACGTTTTTTTGGACCTCGGTAGTTGATCAAAAGAACACTTTGACACCATTTTGATCACATAAAGAACACTAGTTCATATCGAAAAACTTATAAGAATACATTTTGCGATGTGATTCCAGGGAACAGAGGTCACAAGAAATTCGCCGTATACGGCAGTCGTAAACCGCCGTATTTCGCCGTAATACGACCGCCGTATACGGCTGATGTATATCGTCGTACATGCCCGTATATGGCAGTCGTAAACCGCCGTATTTCGTCGTAATACGACCACTGTATACGGCTGATGTATATTGCCGTACGTGGCCGTATACGGTCGTTTACGACCGTGTCTATTGGACCTGGGAAGCTATAGTTCATTACTTTCCCAAAAGCCCATCATCGGCACTTATTTTAAATTGGGAAAGCAATGAACATACTCATTTTAAGACATTTAAAGTGTTTGGCGTTTTGTGTTTTGATTGGTACAAAGACGATAAGGTCAAACAGTGTCTGTTCATTTGGTGATTATTATTTAGATCTTACTCTAACCTTATCTTGTGCTCACTTAACAGATATTTTAACTTCTCTAAACCTACTGATTCTAGAAAACGTTGACAACCAAGTGACAAATTAAAATCTCTTGATTTAAATAGAACACTATTGACTGTTTGAAGAGTCATCTTCGTGTTATTCGGATAACTGATATTGAAAATTTCTTATACAGTCATTAAAGCTGCAATATATATATGACAATATGCCATGACTTTTTAAAATTCAGACAGCATTTCTGAAATAAATTACGTTACTAAACCTATGCATTTGTAATTACATAAATATTTATAAACTCTTGAGATCGGATAACACAAAAAAGCAATATAGGCGATGTTTGGTAAATTAGACTGTAAAGTAATGACTCATCCGTTCAACAGGACCAACTATACGATGACGATTTTCATTGCGTTAGTAATTTATGTGCACATTTTCTTCATGACTGTGTCCGTTTCTATTGAGATACCTCTACACACGACGCATTCAGACGTTCATTAGTCGATTTCAGCCATACATATACTACTGTCAAAGTTAAGGTTAACAAAATGACTCATTGTATTTTAGAAAATCAATTTCGAATTTCAAGAATCTTGGGAAGAAAATCAAATTCGAATTTCCAGTATTTATAAAATCGACGTCGAATTTTGATATTTTTGGAAATTCTATGGCGATTTTCTGAATAAAATGAAAATTCAATTTATAGAAAATCGCAAATTTCTAAAAAGTCAGAAAATCTACGAGCATTTTATAAATATCAGAAAAAGCTCCACGATATTCCAGATCGATTTTCTATAAATTAGAAATTAATTCCAAATTGCAGCGTATACGCTGCAAATAATATTGACAATTTCTATTTAGAAAATTCGAGAAGATTTTTATTCGAGGAAATTCTGTTTAAAAAAAACTACATTCGAGCAAATTTCCCCCCCAATCGATTATTGATACGTGATCATGTTCGTTTGACAAATACTCATTACTACGGAAATATAAACATTATTTACGTCATTGATATACAGTTCTGTTTGTCCGTATTATTTTATATTTTTATTTTTGTTCTTTTCTGTGATGTATTCTTTATCGAATAATATAATAATATTGTAACATATAATTCTAATTTATATTTTATCAGAAAGATTAGAGTGACCAATTTCTTAAAATTTTCTATTCCGAATTGAAATCACTTCCTTAATCCAATTAATAACCGTAAATAAAAAAAGTGATCTCAATTAGAAAAGAACTAAAGCTTCTATTATTTTATACATACAATAAAATAATTATTTTAAAATAAAGCATGCTTTTTTTTTGTGAATACACACACACAAACTACACAATATCAGATGTCAGATGTGTCATTTACCTATGTAAAAATGTTTCTTTATAATTTGATTATTTTGTTCGAAGGATAAAGAATATATTTACCTTACCTGTAGTAGGTGTTTATTCAATGATGATGAGGCAAAATTAACATTTGTAGAGCGTTTGAAAGAAACGAATTATTATCAGTGTATTTACGTTGAACTGATCGCTTGTCTATGACAAACGAAACAAGAGAAATATTCTTTTAAAAGTTTGGTGGTAAGATGCGTCGATTTTAAATTATTGACCAATATATTGTTTAACGGATGGACAGTAATTAACTGATCACTTTTGCAAGTGTATTTAGTTCTGAAATTAGTTTAGATTTCTCGACATAACATTGATTCCCTACACTGAAAGAAAAGAATCTCCAAAATCGTATGTATACCGTGATTGTTAACAAGGAATGCGCGGATATTAATGACGATGACGGTAAATAGGTATACTTAAGGATACCTTTTCTCTCATTTTCGACTTTCCGTAGAAATGCCGTGAAATAAAAACCAAAACTCACTAAAGCTTCATATTGTCAGAATTGATTGGAAAACTGAGTCGAATGATGTACTTTTTAATGCTATCTTTTGTTTTTTTTTGAATTTTCATATAAAAAAATACTAAGATTTTTACTAATCAGAAAATATCATATCTCAGGAATAAAAGAGAATTTCGTAAAACAAATCCCGAGTTTTTTCCTTGGCTATATGATGAGTTTGCTCATTTAAAAAAATCGGCTCTATCTCTAATAAAACAAAAATTGATTCCTTTTGTAGCCAGCGATGAGGGCTTTCACTATGGTCAAACGACTAAAATTTTTCACGGTCATAGAAACAAATCACGTGTAAAATGTAAAATACGGAACGAACCGAACTATACATACAACGCAAAATTTTTTTTTCTCTGTATGACTCTGTTCTGTTTCCCTTCTTCTTTTTATTTCTCCTTCAGAATGCTAGAGGACTTATGTTTTTAGCTTTCGTTTTTAATGCAAAATAAGAAAAAACCCTCTTATATCTCTTACCCTCACTATTTGAAAAATATACTGTGATTTCTCAAAATAAGGCAGTTTTTCGAGCTTAGAATTTTCCAGTTTTTTTGGATTTTGACCCTCAAAAAGTTTTTTGGGAAGACCAAAACACACATATTCGAAATCAGCTCGACGAACTCTACCCAGTGGATTTAGTTTGGCAGTTTACTGCCAAACTAAATTTACATGTTCGAATCTCTATTCGTACAAAATTGATTTTGTGTTTTTCGATAGTTTTAGTTTAGAATACTATAACGCAATATATTCCGCTTATATTCTGACAGAATAAAGCTTATATCAACTCTATCCAACCATGTATATAAATCGAAAAAATAAAAAACAGTCGAACTTCGACTGTATAGACCGATAGAGTTTTGAATTTCTCATATCTTACACAGGCCACTTTTTCAGCGCATTTGCCGCGATGCATAAGGCCATGCTCAGTTGAAAATCCGAAATTTTTCAAAAAAGAGGGGTAGCTATCCGTAATATGACTGCGTGTGAACAATCTGTGAATAATACGATCTGTGGCGGACAAAAGGTACGCTCAATGTGACTATGCTTGATGAAGTGGAGCGTCATAGCTGAACGGTGCTGAGCTGAACATAGTTGAGACCGTGGAAAAATGAGTTTCTATCACTGTTTTTTTTCATTACACTCTGTGTTTCTAGCCCATTTTTTCTCCCGATTATCCTTCACGAAACATTTTTCTCGTCCGTTTATGTCGTCCGGATCCCATTAGATAGTCCGTTTTTCTCATTCGATTCACTTTAAAGCTTGCTCTTTCGTCCGAGATTCCTTTTTCTCATCGGATTCTACTCATAGGCAGTTTTTTTCGTTCATAGTAGTCATTACATAGTACTCACAGTTTATTTTGAGTAGTTTTCTTTCACTGAGTGCGTTCTTATATTAATTATTTATTATATAGAGCTTGAAATTGCCTATTATCTGATGGGCAAATAATCATTGAAAAGTTGAATTGAACCATTAGGGACACTCTGAAATCAAATAAATGCCGGGAGTTTTGAAAACTGCGGCACTCTAATACTTTAAATGTTATGTCGAGGAATCTAATGAATTGCGTCTATGTAAGTATTCGTAAAGAAAGGTCAAGGTAAGAGGTCAAAACATTTTGTTCAGAGCAAGTTTTCGAATCTATCTAAAAAGCAGATCATCGACGTAAATCCCGACCATTATCTTCAACATTCACATTCGGATCTTTCAAAAAACACTGTAGTACACAGTAATTCTCAGTTATCTTTCATTTTATCGTATAGCAACTGATGACGTCTGTAAAAACGAATTACTCTCGTTTCGTCCCGTTTATTTTCTAACATTCGACTCATTTTATAGCTATTCATTTTTTTCTATCAATTGTATACTAATCAATGTTAATATAATTAATTAAGATAATGTAAGAAACTGATACATGGCTTTATAAGTTACATTTATTATTTTATTTACGTGTTACAATGAAACAGGTAATTTTACAGTATTAACAAAACAAACATTTACCACATTTAATTGCAAGTTCAGCTCTAGAAAGTAACATTTTCATATCTTTCAAAAATAGTCCGTCAATTTATTATCACACTTGTTGTAGACTTTCTTCCGTTTGACTGTTTTGTGTAAAAGATTTTGTATAACGAACGTGCATTGAATTTGACTATTGAAATTGACTGAATATTTTTAAAAGATATGAAAATGTTACTTTCTGGAGCTGAACTTGCAATTAAATGTGGTAAATGTTTGTTTTGTTAATACTGTAAAATTACCTATTTCATTGTAACACGTAAATAAAATAATAAATGTAACTTATAAAGCCATGTATCAGTTTCTTACATTGTCTTAATTAATTATATTAACGTTGATTAGTATACAATTGGTAGAAAAAAATAAATAGCTATAAAATGAGTAGAATGATAGAAAATAAACGGGACGAAAAGAGAGGAGACTAAACAAGTATGGGACGAAATGGGATGATACCACAAAAACAGACAAATTTTGACCTTAGGCTTCTATGAGGACGAAAAGTCATATTTACAGGAAAACAAGGATTTTTTTGAAAACAGCATTCTTCTCTTCAGTTTTCCTGCATTCAGTAAGATATTCTTCGAGTGATTACAGGGCTGTGGTCAAATACGAGACTTGAACCTTTTGGAATATGATAAGAACATCTTTCTAGGAGCCATCGCACGAGAAAGACGACTGTTTCTCACAGAAGCGTGCTCACTGATCAATTCAGATTTTTTTCTAAGTGGTCTCATCTTGTAGAGTATGTTCGAAAACCTATAAATCCAAATTTGTAGGCTTCCCGAACTTTTCGTTCTGTAGATATGAAATGTTTTCGACTGGGGTTAAGTTCGAGAAGTTATAGGCCTTAAACACGTAAATTTCGTTTTTCTCATGAACAAGAAGAGATGGAACCGTTATTTTTTCAAGGTAGATAGTACCTGATGTCTACCATATAACAACATACAAATATTACGTTTACCTCTCACCCCACACATTACAGCAAGGCCGAAATGGAGCTTCATGAAGCACTTTTGTGAGCGATCGACCTCTTTATTATGAACTTACACTGAAGTCAGACTACCTGCAGTAGATAATACTCTTAGTTTACTATCTGGAATCACCGTCAAAAGTTTGGGATATGTAAATTTGTTACAGAAAATTTTATGACCAAAGTTGAAGTAAACGGTCCGGTTCTACAGGAAAGGTTCAAGGATGTAGCGGCCTCTGTTGGTCGTTTATGTGTGTATCACATGCAGATACTTACTGGTGACTGATATCCTTCAGTTGGGAGCTGCACTGGAAAAGTACAGTGATTTTCCATTGTTTTTGCAGAGCTGCACAGTTGCTGTTTTGCGGACGATCTTGTAGCTAGACTGGATTTATTTTGGTTAGTTAACCTTTTCTCTCATCGTTTTCTCAACTGTTTTTTCTTCTGTTTTGTCACACAGTTTCGATATAGCAGAAAACTGTTTACTCCAGAGCTTTAACAGGCTTTGTGTAAATTATCTTACAGTTAATTATTCGCGGTTTTTTGTGTTATAGCGGAAAATGTCCTTGTTCTTGACGTGTCGTTTCAGATAGTTCCAACGCACTATTACATCCGTAATGATGTTTACTATCCAAATTATTCAAGAATCAATCAAAGTGTTTTGTTTGTAGTATACAAGTGCAACTTGTAATGCTAAAATATGTGCTACTAGTAGTAAATTTAATTCTCAGCTATTGTATCGATCACCGCAAACAGAGTTTTCATACGTATGAAAACTGGCCATTTCGTTCAGTTTTATTAACGAAACTGAAGGAAAATATGTCCGGTTACTTTATTGAACACGGTGTGTTAACGAAGGCAAATCAGTCTTTATACGAAATTACAGAAGGAGATCTGGTTTCAAGTCGTTTCGCGTCTAATTGATACAGAAACGTCAGATCTAAAAGTATGTCCATTACATCGATTCACATTTGGTATTGGCTGTTCTGTACCCAGGTTCTGTGTACATAAAGATCACAACCAAACATTCGGAGATAAAGCTCTGAAGAAAAAGCAGAGAGGGAGCGTTGCTGACTGTCGAATAACCCCAATTCATCTAGCTCGACGAATTTTTAAATTTCCTCCTGGAACACGACTCTGTGATTCTCATTGAAAAATGTTGTATGAAGTTGATATATAAACAATAATTACTGATGATACATTACCACGAATTTTCGACATTCAATCGTATGAGATTCATCACGAACAAGAACAAACCAGAGAACATGCGAACGGAATTTTAACGACAGTGCAACAAAGTCCAGTTAAACCTCAAACAACACTACCGCTCCAAGTTCAAACGCCTGGTGCTATACCTCGATTAACAGCAAAATTGAGATCCGCTGTCGCTGCTGTTACTTCCGAGCTAGCGAACACAATAGCTCCGGGCCAAGGAGACGTTTTGATCAATTTATCCGGCTTAACACCTGTTCTCAACAAGAAAACGTCTTATAAGTCATTCGTCTAGCGTTGATGAACAATTGTTAGGCTATTTAATAACTATGTTCAAAGCATGATATTGAGTCAGCGATTGAGAATGACAGTGATCAAGAACAGCGTAATGAACTCAAGTATGATTTTGGTGTTTCACGTGATTACATTTTGAAACTAATGAGACACAGAGTTCGTGCTGTACAACAGAATAGATCAAAATCGAAAATGATGTCTGAAATGGATATGGTAACAGCGTGGATGACTGTTGACTGGGGATAAATTTTTACTTCAAGAATTCGTCGAAGGACAGAGTCAATATTTCGGCAAAAAAGTAATGAGCCTGTTTGTCGCATCATTAAGACAGCGCTATTAAGACAGGTGCGGAGTACTTTTGACCTTCTTTTTTCTGCTTGAAGTTGTTTTCATTGTGAATATTTTCAGGCATGGAGTATTGTGGTGGCGTAAAGAATCTTAAAGTCGGAGTTGTGGATTCAGTAGAACTTTTCGGTTTACCGCGTGGAAAAATTCCTGAAATCAGTAATATACGTGATATTGAATATTCGCTGAATGGTATGCTTCTGAGAAAGGCTTCTGGAATTGATGCTGGTCATTTAATTGCTTATCAAAATCTTGGCATTGAAATAATATGAAATTAATAGAGTCATTCGATAAATCTACTAACTTTACGTTGAGTCGAAATTCCTCTGCACAATCACGTGATGACAGACGCTACAGGTCTTTTTATTTCTGTACTGAAGACTCGTGTGTCGAAACATTCGAATTCGAAGAAGATCTTAACGATCATTTAATGATGGGCGAACACACAACAAACGATAGTCGCGTAAGTTCAAATGATCAAGCGAAATTAATTTTATTCGACAAACTGCGTAGTGGAGATACGGATAATTATACGTTATCTGCTACTACAACCATAACATCACGTCCTTAACATGTACCAAAACGTATGGATTATTTTTCGAAAGCAGGCTGGACGTTGCGAATTCGAAAATCCTCAAAACCCATTGTCGAAGAAATAAAACAAATTATTTTATCGCTTCTACAAGAAGAAAAAAAGTACGGCAGAAAGATGCCTGTAGAAGAATTTGTTGTGAGAATCAGAAAGCTCGTGATTCAGCCGGCTCGAAAATGTTTCGAACTGATCAATATCTCTCTGTTAGTCAGGTATGTCATCAAGCAACTATTCTACTTTGCTCTCTTTTGCCACTGTACTCTTTGTGTACATAGGTGCAAAATCAAATGAAGACTATTGTTAACAAACGTAATCGAATATCAACCGTACAAGATCCAAAAGCAGTGACAGCTGCTGCAACCACTTCCAGAACGAATCTTTCGAGAAAACGAGGTGATCGAGGTTCTCTCCACCAAATTCCAAAGAAAATTTCTGCTACCACTACTATGACTCCTTCAAATCGTCCGCACCGGTCTCGTATTTCCAAACCAATTTATAAATTTGATACATCAGACTCTAACGACAGTGATAGTGACACAAGTGAAGTAGACGAGGAAGATTTGAGAGCAGTTGAACAATTAAAACAGTTACATTTACTAAACAAACAAACTTATCGGCAACAGTAGTGCTTTTTGTATGTTCTATGAACAAAAGTCTCAATTTACCTGTGTTTTTATTGTTTTCATTGTTAGTCTCAAGTGCTCTCCTCCAAATATAGATTTGGTATGAATGTGAATGCTCTATGTGTTCTTTACTGCAAGAAAAAAACCTTCAAACTCAATGTTTACGCAGACTGTTTACTTCGACTTTGGTCATAAAATCCATTTCGGCCTTGCTGTAATGTGTGGGGTGAGAGGTAAACGTAATATTTGTATGTCGTTATATGGTAGACATCAGGTACTATCTACCTTGAAAAAATAACGGTTCCATCTCTTCTTGTTCATGAGAAAAACGAAATTTACGTGTTTAAGGCCCATAACTTCTCGAACTTAACCCCAGTCGAAAACATTTCATATCTACAGAACGAAAAGTTCGGGAAGCCTACAAATTTGGACTTATAGGTTTTCGAACATACTCTACAAGTTGAGACCACTGTCGTGGCTTATGTGCAATGGCTCCTAGATGCTCTTCGAATGTAAACATCCAATAGGTCTCTGAAGTTAAAACTTTGGATTGAAAGATTTCTTATTATGATAAATCGAATGTAGTCATTTTTCAGCAAAACTAAACTTAGATTATGGTTCTCCTTCTCGAAATGATGGATAGATTAATGGAAGCCCTGTACACAACTCGCAGGAGTTTCAGAGATCGTCGAGTATACGGGTTCTCGAGTACAATTACAAGAAAAATCAGTATCATAGGTATTTTGAAAGAAAACCAAAGTCGTGTTATGTTTCAGCAACAAAGAGTTTTGAAAGATTTGAACAATTGCTCCTTGTTTTATATCACCATGTTTCTAAAAGAAATCCGATATTGTCTGAGAAATGTATTAGGAATTTCATAAAAAGTTTTAAAATCAAGACTTGAATACTTTTTCGAGTAATCACTAAACAGTACGAGTACGAGTATCGCAAATCGTGTACTCGAGTAAGAGCAATACTTGTACTCACCCATTTCTGAGGAGTTTTGAAGCCTGCACAATAAATGTTCAGCGAAAAAACATGTTTTTGAGTACTTATGGCGAAAGGACGAACTGTGTGTTCTCAAATGTTCCTTTTTGTCTCAAGTTTGCTGTTTCTTACTTTTGTTCTTTTTGGACTTGTATGACCTAAGCCTAATATCGTGTTGGCAAGGGTTCCGAAGCCATGTGTTCAAATGTTTTATTCAGTCTAGTTTTGAATATTTTCAGTTGATAAAAGAATCGTCTAGATATATAGATTTTTTGAAAGCAACAAATTAAAATGGGTGGATTTTCTAAGACTTCTCATAATATTCATTATTCTAATGGATTTCTTTATGCACAATGTACAAATATGCAGGGGGAAAATATTAATTCAGAGTTAAATTTAACTGATTGGTTTGCAAACCTTGATGGCAAATTGATCCAAAAGTATGATGGTCATTTTGAACAATTATGTACTGATATTAGAGTTAATCCAAATGGTTGGTTATCATGCAACGCAAAGAAAATAGACGGATGCACAGTTTATGCTGAAATAAACTTAAATGATTATATTTCCAACATCAATGGACAATTAGTATTTGACCATCAGAATGGTAAGTTTGTTTTTAGTATTCGAAGTTATTCTAGTCATCTGAACAAATCCAAAAAACATTTCTCTCTACTTCCATAACCATAGAATCTATTATGCGAAATGTATTATGGTCTGAAATCTTTTACTGTTGAGATAATCTCCTCAGCTGCCCAGTCACTTCTTCGCCGAAACATACTTTGTCGGAAGATTTTGCCAGTTTTCGGAGTTTAATATCCGTTCTTGCCTTTAGGCCTCTCTTGATCTCTGGAAAAGGGAACTCTGAAGACCTATCGTGGATTTTCAGCTGAATAAATTCACAGCTCAGGATTGCAGAGTACGTTGAGTTACCTGTATGTAAAAGAAAGAGTTGCTTGTCATTCCTAAAATTTGTTATACGTAGGTAGCTCAACGTGCTGTATACCCATGTCGTGTCTTTTTTTAAATACTGCCGGTTGCCTGCGGTTTACCGAACCACTCGATGTATCATACGGTTTACCGACGGTTATTTTCCATACCGCGGTATGATTAACCCTCAGTCCACCATCTGGGGCCCCAGATCGAATATTATGCTTCTTTTTCCTCAAACAGTAACAGATCAATCTCTCATCTTCTAGATATGTACTAACGAAAGTTAGACGAGCATATCGATTATATTAGTGTCTTCGATTCTAACAGCGTCAATATAATAAAAGAGCTAGAAGTACGCATCAACGTGTTTTCATCATTTGGGGTCCGCTCGAACCTCAGAGAGTAGAACTAATTACACATGGATTATTGTTGAGATATCGTTTCAATTAAGTATTTTATGCCTCATCCAGCTCTAGAGAATATTCTAGAAGGTTCTATCTTATTTTATAAGTTTCTGAAAGTGAATTGAACTCAACCTTTGTGTCATTATACTACAATGTTCTGGAATATTCCTTATCATTCTGAAATGTATAGTTGAACTATATTGTCATGTTATGCTCCCAAGCACAAAAATTTTTTTTGGAGCTAGCTTAAGCTAGCTAAAAGGAACATTTACCTAGCTTAAGCTAGCTTATTGTTCCCTTTTAGCTAGCTTAAGCTAGCTCCAAAAAAAATTTTTGTGCTTGGGCTTTCCATCGGATAGATGAGTGCGCTCCAAAAATTTGAATCAACGTTCTCAGAATCCGTATACAGTTCAGCGAAACGTTCGACCGGCTATGCAAAAGCTCGGACTTTCAATCGTCAGTCCAATCACTACTGCATCTGGAGTGAGCGGAAAGCAACGATGTCACCTCTGTCCAAGAGTGCGAGATAAAAAAGTTGCTACGCAATGTTCCATCTGTCATTTTCCTTGCTGTCCACATCATCACAAGATCATTTGTAATTCTTGTTTTGAACCGTTTGACGAAGATAAAAAGAAAAAGATGAAATAAAGAAAAGTTACGAGATAATGGTACGAAAAGATGGTCTTCTTTAGAATCTATTTCTATAATCTTCTGCAAAATATTACCCACATTTACTGTACAAGTTGATGGAAAATTTTCCTCTCTATACTTGAAAATTGAGTTGGGGTCCGTACGGACCCTACTCGAGAAAAAGTTTAATAGTCGAAGTCAGTAGTTGAAATGAGGCTTAAATATCAAGCTGTTAATCGCATTTTATATTCACTGATTTATTTGTGAGTAGACAATACATACAATCAACATCGATAAATCAAAAAAGTTTTATTTTTTTTTCAGATAAAATGTTTTTCGTTTTAAATTATTTCCGTTTTAGACCTCAGAGTCGTCGAAATGCGACTTGTGCCAAATTTTCTCCTACTAGAAAGGAGATCTGATACCTAATTTATTAATCTTCTTTTTTGTCAAACATCCCTCAATGTATCGATAATAGGAGTAGCACTTTCCTTTTATCGTCACTATCGCCGGTAGCGAAAATCCATTACTTGTGTGATTTGTGGAAGAGTAACTGAGAAAATATCATGTTTTGGCTGAAATAATCCTCTAATTCATTTGATTGTTCTTTGAAACTCGTAGAAACATTGAGTTAAAGAATAGATTTTTGTTAGTACGGTGCCACAAGCACATTCTA
This sequence comes from Didymodactylos carnosus, assembly GCA_905250885.1. Classification (NCBI taxonomy): domain Eukaryota; kingdom Metazoa; phylum Rotifera; class Eurotatoria; order Philodinida; family Philodinidae; genus Didymodactylos; species Didymodactylos carnosus. The sequence goes on along the minus strand of CAJNOQ010002238.1, from coordinate 13,355 downwards.
GTATACAGAACTCGTGCTAAACACACAACGTGGGATTTTAGTCGCATGTTTTTTACCGTTATTTAGGATGGTGTCTTTCTATTTCTCATCCTCCTTCAGTTAAAGTTAACACTTTTAATACAAAATTTTCTTTTATGAAACTCTTTGTGTTCGATTGTCCGTCAAAAATGAATAATGAATACAAACTTTTACACTTTGTTTGCGCTTTTCCTTAACTTATATACCGTTTTCGATCATCCTACCGCTCACTGTAAGAAAGATTTGTATTCTCGAACACTCCTACCGTTTAGCATTTTCACTTCGCAAGGATGAAGTGGCAATTTCCTACAACGCTGAAGGGTTTGTTATCGATAAGACTTATTCAAATATCCTTTATATTTCTAAAATCACACATTCTACAAACCTAAACGAGTATCGGACTTGCATTAATAAACCCTAGGAATATTGTATTTTGAGTAAAAAAGCTTAGGTTTTCTCATGAACTTTTTGTCGTTTTGTAATAAACCTTATAGGAGTTTCTTAGCTTAAAAAACCCCACGACAATTCTCTCAAATAAAAGAGTTTAGTAAAACACAGACAAAAACCTTCTTTGTCGTTTGAGAAATAAACAGAGTAGTATTTGCTTTCTACTATGTGCCGAAATATCTGTCAGACAAAATTGAGAATACACTACGGTACATTACATCTTATTTTTCGGCTTACGACTTTATTAAGGGTCACTTCGATTTTTTGCTTCAAATTACTTCATTGTGGATAATTTATAATGCTGATCACGAATTTGATACTCATTTGCTCCCCTTCAGAGCTTCTATTTAAATTCTATGACTCTAGAAATCTATCATGAATTCTCGTCTGAACAAACTCTGATATTACCGAATTCTAGAACATATCAAGTTATGTATTTGCAAAAGTTTTGAGAATTAAAGAACGCGTTTTCACCAAGTACCTCTTTCTTTATTGAGAAGAGTATGGCTCAATAAAAAATTAAATTTTCATACCTTGAGCAGAAGTTCTGAAGAGTCTTACACGAACAAATGAATATCAAATTCGTGGTCAGCATTAAAAATTACCAATAATCAAATGGTATAAAGGAAAAATCAAAGTCACACTTGATGTGCTTTTCTCGTTAGTGAATTAATTTTTGCTAAAGTTTTTCTTAGGAATGTCTCTACAGATATTTATGAGAGTATAACAGTGATGGTTTTATCCCTCCGAATATGATCATACAACTAACTAAGTTAAAATTAAGTTTTGTTATACTGAACTGTTGGACAGGAGTTTCAAGTCCTTCTGCCTTTTTTCTAGAATCACGCATGATAGCTACACGAAAGACAGCGAGTGATTTGAGTAGATAGAAGAATTTCCAATCAGAAGAGATATGTAGGAGAATTCTATCAAAATTTCTAGGAGTCTGATCTCTGGAAAATCCCTAAACATTATCTTTCTGGATTCGGAGGAAAACATCTTGAAAACAACTCTATCGTACAATATTCGAGTTGTTATGGTGTTTCCACCTTAACAGTTATGCATGGCGCTTCAAATGAAACCTCATTATCAATCTTTAGTATCACTAACATGCCTAATAGTTTCGTATAAGCCAAATCTACTTTGTTGAAGATAAATTTATTATCCGCCGGGAGTTTAACGAATTACTAAATCCCAGAAAAAAACACTTACTGGAATGTTACTTTTACATTCACATTTACTTATATCCCTTGTTTTATTTTGTAAATGGTTAGGAACACCAAATTCATCAGCAGAGGGCGTATGGAAACGGTTAGATAAACCAAATTCATCAGCGGACGACGTATGGAAACGGTCAGATAAACCATATTCATCAGCACAGGGCGTATGGAAACGGTTAGATAAACCAAATTCATCAGCTGAGGACCTACGGAAATGGTCAGATAAATCATATTCATCATCAGAGAGCGTATGGAAACGGTTAGATAAACCAAACTCATCAGCGGACGACGTATGGAAACGGTCAGATAAACCACATTCATCAGCAGAAGGCGTAGGTAAACGGTTAGCTAAACCAAATTTATCAAAAGAAGCCATATGGCATTGGAAATCAAATCCAAATCCATTCGATCCACGTGAAACCCCACAATGGACGCAATATTCTGACATTGATAATGACATTATTGAAGAAGCATTTATAAAGAAAGAAAAACAAGTTGGATTAGAAAATTATTGGATAGATTTTGAAAAGATGCTCCAAATAACTAAACCGTGTGGTTCAGAACAACGAGAAATTAAAAGAGTCTTAATTGATCATGAACAGAATTTAAGACATGAAAGATTTTTTGTTCCACCTAAATTAACGCAATCATTTAGTGTTTATAGCGTAAGGTGTGAATTTGTCAATTCATGGATAAACAGTTTTAAGGATTCTGGAAATACGGATGTAGTTCTTAAACAAGCAGGTAATGGCATTCTTATAGAAGGTGAACAAGTTGGTGAGATTACTGATGCTAAATGGTGTGCGGAACAATTGAATCACATTAAACATGAAGATGAAATTGATCACTGTGTGATATACATTTATACGAAAGAATGTTTTCTTTATAAAATGCTGAATACAACATTGAGAGAAAACGATATGACAAAAGTTAAAACATTAGGACCATTTTGTTATTTATTAGATATCGCAATGGCAAATACAAAAAATAAGTATTACACTGGCTATCTTTATAGAGGAGCACAACTTCACGATAATATGATACAAGATTATTTGAAAGCTGTTGGTCAAGGTTGTAGATCATGGTCGGCATTTACATCAACATCAAAAAGTCGAAGTAAAGCTGAAGAATTTGGTGACACATTGTTCATTATTAATATTATAGATGAACACTCAAAAGCGCTTGATATATCATCAAATTCAGTTTTCCCGAAAGAAGAAGAAGTATTATTACCGGATAACTGGAATTTTATTGTTGAAAAAGTTGATAAGATTAATGGTAAAAACCATATTTATTTAAGGCGATCAAAAGATCACAAATAGTTAAACTACCACGAACCGGCATTTATATATGAGACAATGGTCTTTAGAGACACAATTATAAGCTATATAAAGGACCAGTTATTCACTGATTAGAAAAGCAATATTTCAGTCACAATGTTACAGAATCTCTCATTCAAGTGAACTTGTGACAAAAAAATTCTTTTACACTTTGTTGAAAGTTTTGTGAGTTTTTCTGTTTAACGACCCATTAACGATAAGTTTTAACATCTCTGAATAATGGACTTCCAACGCCTGATATCTTTCTATTCGGCAGAATTGATCTCTTTGGTAGTTTCTTACGCAAGAACAATTATTCCAGACTGTAACAGTATCGGTTGTATAGATCATAATCACTTGAACAAGAAACTTTTAAGAGCACAGTCTAGAACTTTTGTATAAAAAGTCCCTATCCAAGAAAATGACAATGCTTATATTAATATATCAATCGAAAATGATTTTATAGTCAAAAGTTGTTTCAATTATTTGAAAACACGGAACCTCTGTAAAGATGTTCAGTAATATTCAACAGCGAAAAAATTCGATCTCGGATCCGAATGCATGCACGGGATCTGTTATTTCCCCATGATAAAGTCTAAACATTCTCGGAAAGAGCATCAAGTTTTGGATTTACCTCATTCCTTTTTAAACTTTTAGCGACACTTTTATGTAGATGAAAAATGTGCGAACATTAAACTTTAAGCATACCCAATACACTCAAAATGAACGATCTTTAAGAAAAACTTCAGCCTAAGTCTTCGCTGACGTCTGCATTCTAAGTTTTTCATAACTCTTTCCTTTGTTTTGATTAAAATCTGCCACTGATGGTAGAGAACCAGAGATTATATTTTCATGTGGATATATATTCTGTTTGGAATACAAAAAGAATACTCTTATCCTGATCGGAGTATATAGATTGTAGTCAAGTATTTTACTTGACAGCTGCTGAACCTTTTTGCTGCTGACCTCTAAGTCGCTGTTTTTTGGAAAAAAATAGCTTGGGTGCATTTGCTGGCCTCCGATTACAATTTTTTGAAAAAAGAGGAATGAAAGAGGATTCGTGATTTTTTTCAAAGAGGATTTGAAGTAAAAAAAGAGGAATGAATTCGTCAGCTCGAAAACCGCTGTGACAAGTCATTTTGGGTCAAAACTCAACTTATCGGACATTACGTGCCTGTATGAAACTCCCGTTCTGCTGAAAAATTGAAGTTTTTCGCCAAAGATCATATGAATCAAGTCTGAAATAATAAGTCAGAAAGAAATCAGTACTAAAATGCAGTTGTTCCTGAACAAAACAGGATATATACATCTTTGAATCAGTGACTAAGGGTTTCTGGAAAATCTATTAACCAGAATATCCTTTTAGATTTTTTCGTTCTTATAATTACGTTTACCGGACAGCCTTAATCATATCCTGAGGCTTTGAGCTTGTTCTGATGTTGTTTGAGTGAATAGTCAATTTTTTAATATTAAGTGAAAACAGACTGAAAACTCTAATTTTCGTAAAACTCGCTCTTCGCTAGATCTTTAAAACTTTTCTAAAAACAAAGATTTTCACGAAACTCAGTATGGTCGGTTACCCATAGTCCATCATAGGCTCTAAGGCTACCAATAGTCACCGGATGCCAGTCCCTCGACTCATAGGAAATCCGATACAACGCCCGAACCACGGAAAATTAAGGCCTCACTTTACTCTCATTTTGCAAAGGACATCCCGAGCTATCCGCCCATGAAAAAAATCAATACGATCCTATTGAAAAATCTTTACAGATGGCCTAGTTTTTCAAAGATCTCCTAGAAAACCTATTTCAGAAAACTCTTCTAAAAACAATTTTGGTTATGAAAACATGTCTTCATTCTCCTCTTTCGAATGGCGAAAACCGCAGGTCTTTACCTCATTCCTACCAAAGCTTATTCAAAAAATTGTCTCACGCACGGATTTTTATAATGGGCAATACTTATCAACCTAGGTAAAAGATTCACCGTATACTATAGTATTTCGTCGTATTTTAACGTAAACCTGGCCAACATAGTACGTCCAGCGTAAACGACGTCGTTTATGTTCAAATACGACGAAATACGGCGGTTATAACGGCTGACGTAATACGTTAGCCGGGTTTACGTCAAAATACGACGAAATACTACAGTATACGTCAAATTACGTCATCATAATCTGACGTATACGACCGTTTAGGACGGTCGTAATCATGGACCTGGGTATGGTGAAATAAATTCAGTGTATAACATAGAGAATCTTCAAAAAAGTTATCTCTGTATAGTGTGTTCGTTCAAGGTAATTTCTATTTGTTTTTTTCAGATTTCGATGCTATTCTTTAATATTCTTGGAAAAAGAGGAGAACCTACTTGAAAAGAGGACAAAAAAGAGGACTACACAAAAAAAGAGGAAAAAGGATGAATCGGAGGCCAGTGCATTTGCTACACATGACTAATATATCAAAAACGCACAACGCACTAAGTATGGTCAAGACCCTTAATCACCCAACAGCCAAGGATAAATCACATAGTCATATGTAAGGCATTGAAAATACTACGAGACTCTTATTAGACTCTGAGTCATACTGGTGGCTACTCAAGACATCTCTGGCAAAAATAAATCGATAGAGAAAAGTACTCTGACTGCATTATTTCTTCGACAACTATAGTGACTCTCACAGTGGGTCCAGAAAGTCTGTTTATTCATTTTTCTCTGAAAGCCCGACGTTCTTAATACAATCTTATACACGAAAACATGCGTAATTAAACGGGCTTTAAAATGATACGTAGTACACCTTTTCAAACTAATGTCTTTATAGATGTATTGGACATATACTTGACAGGTACCTCGATTTTACCCGTAGTCACCAACAAAAACTGATTCTACTTTTGTCAACACACTCAGAACCGGATTGATTTATACGTAGAAAGATGCAGAATTGAAAGGGCTATACAATGGCTATGCAATATGCCCACATGGGTCAATAGTCGAAATACAGATTTCCGTAACGTTTTTTTATCATCCTGTTATGCCTATAACTCGTAAACTGACTGCCATAAAGTATAGCGGGACAGCTTAAGTTGAAGAGAAAAGTATACTTAACGTTTTAAGACGTCTCTCAACCTTACAATATGTATCGTTAAGAAGCTGTAACCTAGAAATTAGTTTTTGATTTTTTTGAAATTAATTTTTGTAGGACCAGTGTCCAATGTTTAGACTACAGCTTTTTAATGATAAATGTTGTAAAGCTGAAAAACGTCTTAGAACGTTAAGTATACTTTGCGCTTCAGTTTAAACTATTGCGCGGTACTTTATGGCAGTCAGTCTACGAATTATAGGCAAAACATAATGACAAAAGAACGCTACGGAATTCTGTTACGGTAGTAGAGTTACCCAGTCTGCCATAGTCATCTTAAAAAAAGCGAGTTTAGCTTCAAACTATCACGCGAAACTCCGTTTATGATAAATTTACCGTGAGAAATTCGTTAGAAAAAGCGCGCACGAGAATCGCGTTTGACGCATACTAAATGTTTCGTAAACAAAGTTTCGAGCGATAGTTTGAAGCTAAACTTGCGTTTTTTCGAGTAAAGAAGAACTAAAGTCGTTTGAGAGAGTTAGAGATAAAAGTGAAGTCCCCTAATTATACAGAGATATACTAACTCCAATCGAAAAAGAAAAAAGTGAAGCGAAGGAAGCATAGAAATTTTTAGCTGGAGTGAGAGAAAGGAGAAAATGTCTGACAGTTTCTGGAGATTCAGAAAAAGCCACAGTAACGAAGAAGTAAAGAATTAGAAAGCCCGCCTACATGTGAACGAAGAGTTTTAAAGTCTTATGCACGCGTAGAAATTACTGTAAGATCCCGGAGATATTCCCAAAGATAGAAGGTGGGAAACTTTATTTATCTGGGGACGGAAGTGCACTGTAATTTGGAATTATTTTCTACTTTATAGAAAATCGATCTGGAAAATCGCCAAGGATTTTTTTTAAAGCTTACATTGCAACAAGTTGTTCTGTAACAGATCTCTGCTCGTTGTAGTATTTAACATCGAAAATGTTAGTAGATTCGGAAAGTTCCCTCAATTTTTGCAAATTAACGGGTGATTCAGAAATAAACGGACTTTTTTAATTTTGCTATAACTTCGTCAGTTTTTTCATCCAATCGACTTCATTTTTTTCTATTAGATTCCCCTTGAAATTCTCTACAAAACCATGTGTCATTCTTTCTTAGATCTTTCAAAATTAATTTTTTAGAAACTGAAAAGTAATCACTTGCAGAAACTGGTACTTTATAAACATGAAAAAGTAATAACACCATCACAAATATTCTGTGATTTGAAGGGAAGTATTTCAAGAAGTCAAGTTTACGAATGGTGCAAAATGATCAGCAAGACAGGGCGAATTCAGCTATCGTATCCTCCTGGCCGTACACGTACTGCGAGATAAAAAAAAAATGGTTCAGAAAGTCAAAAGTCGACTTAAACGGAAAAAACGACTATCAACAAGAAAATTGGCTGCGGAATTGAACGTTTCTCAAACTTCGGTGTTTCGAATGCTTAAAGATGATCTCGGATTGAAGGCTTACAAGAGACGTGTCGAACCGGCTCTTGCCGGTCTTCAAAAAGTGAAGAGAATTAAATCTGCAGACTGAATTTTGAACAATTTCAATAAAACAAAAACTTCACGAATATTGTTTTCTGTTAAAAAATACTTCGATCTGGACTGTATGTACAATCGGCAAAATGATAGAATCTGGGCAGTAGATCGTTCTGAAGCTGATGCTAACGGTGGAATCAAGCAAAAAACAAAAGTTTCCAGCAAAAGTCATGGTGTGGTTAGGTGCTTGTTCGAAAGGAATTACACCATTGCTAATTTTTGAAAACGGCACCATGAATCGTCAACGTTACATTGATGAAGTATATCCAATTGCTAAAAATACGGTGATAAACAATTTGGAGATGATTGGACATACATATTGACAATTTGGAGATGATTGGAATCTAATAAAAAAAAATGAAGTCGATTGGATGAAAACTGACAAAGTTATAGCAAAATTAAAAAAGTCCGTTTATTTCTGAATCACCCGTTAGCATATTCTTCGAGAAGTATTATTGTATGACAGTTAGAGATCACAATGAGATACTGAAAAGGTGCTGGAGTTAGGCCTGATTAAGACAAAGTCGAGTTCCGCCGCAACTTTCTGAAGATCGCAAGACGATTCTCTCTTGCTAATATTCCTCATTTTTACGTTTGAATTTAGCATCTTCCAAAGATGTAGTTGGTTCTATTAATTCAACGACATGATCCAACAATTCACATTTATTTTATCATTTTTTAAATAAAATAACGGTCGTTCGATACGTGATCGATGTCGAATTTGGTTTTCATTGGTAAAAGATTCATATTGTCATATAATACACTGGAATAATATACCCCACACAACTTTGGAGTTTCATACCTTTGATAATGGTGAAAAAGTTCATCTTCAGCCATTTTCACTTTGCAAGTCTCTGATTATCAGCATTCTTCCTCAGTAGAAAATAATACGACTTTTTGATTTTCGAAAAGTCCATATATAAAATCCCTGAGGATTTTCTAGATGGAAATTCACTGAGGCGCATTATTGGAAATGCGATTATCTATAATCTGGAAAATCCGTGAGGATTTCATATATGGACTTTTTGAAAATCGATGAACATTTTCTATAAATAATTCCCGACTTTACAGTGTAGGTAGAAGTCAAATCAGATAAGGAAGAAGACACGCTAAGAAATGAGTAAAATAAAGATAAAGTGATGTAGTAAAGAAATGTATGTAGGCATAAGGACTTAGGTTCCAATAGTTAATAAGAAAAGAATAAGAAGGCCTATTAGATTAAAGAAACGAAGAGAAGTTTGAATGTTCTCAAAAGGAAAGCTAAGAAGAAAGAGTCGAAATCCGTCTAATTCAACGAAAGTGTAAAATAAGAAAGTCTGCCTGGATAGTTAGCGAGGACGAGTAAAAGCGTATAGAAAAGACACTATAACCCTTAGAGAAAGAACAAGAAAACGTAGAGTGGAGTTGAAAGTGTATTGCAGATGGAATTGATGATTGGAATCCTCCCCATCTGAGTCTTCCCAATTTAAATCTTCTCCATTTCAGCCATTTATAGATGGAAGAGGGGTCTATAAGGAAAAATTTTAGAGGTTAAGTGTTAATGAGAAAAAGATAGGTCTTTTACGTTACTAAACCCCTAAATGTTAAGAGTCTGAAAGGATCTGTTTGTATAGTCATATTGATTTGGCTTCCAAGTACAGTAATATAAAGAACATAAATATTTGTTAAAATAATATAATGTAGAACTTTTAGAAAAAATATATAAACAAAACAGTAAACAACTTCGTTTTTGCGCAACAATGCATTTTTCAGCTTGGCAACTGCAGATCATAATTCTTCCTTGTTCACTTTGCAAAAATCATCCGTACGCATGTTAAACAGCCAAAGCTTTTTCAAACACAGGCGGATTGGGTGATGTTCATTAAAAAAACTTTCATTAAAGCGCACTTCTACTGCATCATAGGTGTCATCAGAAAAAATGATTTCTAAGAAAGTCACCGTTGTAATGGGAGAAAGCGGATAGTCCTAAAGAAAATGAGCAGCTGCAATGCAGTCCATTTTCTGTTTTAAGCGGGGATTGTTAGCTGGACCAGAGGATATATCAAAATCGTGTTTGGAATAAAAATGATGTTTGTGTGTAAGCATTCGACTCAATTGACCATTTATCAACGCAATATATCAGACTCGCAAATTTTAGAGTGTGCCTATGAAATTTAGTATGTAGCTTTTTGGTCCCTTTTTTTCTACGAAAGTATCTGATCAACAGAACTAATTTGGAAAAATAAGAGTATTGATCTTTGGCTTACAATGACCTTGAAATCGCAGTAAATGTAAGAGAACAATTAAAAAACATTGATTAAAAGGCTTAAACTCTTAGCGTTCTACGCACGGCATCACAGAACTACTTCTCACTTTATATCTTCTGTGTTTGGTCCTAATAGCTTCAGCATTCTTCCATGATGTTGACTACCACTTTATTGTGCATTTGTGCTTTTATCTACCTTCCGAGTCTAAATGCATACCGAGTAAGTATGAGAACATAAGTTATCTGTGTATGTACTCTGAATGATTATTACACCAGATTGACATTCCGGAATCAGAGACAAGTCTGGCTGAGGATCCGAAGCTACTCGGTGAGAACATCTAAAACCATTCATTTAGTTTTTCTTGAAGATTTTTTCGGTTAGGTGGTGGGCTTGAGGGTGACATTATATTGCCGACTGACGATCGAGGTGTAGCACAGCTTGGACAACCAGCACGTTGGACCAGAGGTGTTGTTCCCTACGACATGTCAGCCATTACAGGTCAGTACTATGCATCTTTACGGTATCAGAAAATTCAATGCGATCATTATACTGCGCAGATGCAAAAGATCAACAGACAATAAAGGATGCCATGCACAAGATAACGTTGGACACCGGCTCCTTGTGCGTCAGTTTTCGTCCAAAGCAGCCGATTGATCAGACCTTTCTCACCATTGTGTATGGCACAGGCTGTAGTGCAACAGTAAGTTTCGATACATTTCGAATCAGTTGTAAGCAACAGTAAGAATTGTTTTAGGTTGGAATGAACTGGAACGGAGCGAAAAGGCTTACACTACAAAAAGCAGCTCCTGGGAAGGGCCATTGTTTCCATCAAGGCACCATAATACATGAATTATTACATGTTTTGGGTACGAAAAATACTGTCACTTCACATGGAAAACAACTTATATTTGATTTACATAGGCTTCTGGCACGAACAATCTAGACCGGATCGTGATTCGTACATTACCGTCGATTATAGTAATGTTGGAGCCGGACAAGTACGTAAGCTTTAGGGTATTTACCAGAGAGCAAAGATTTATGTTTGGTGTTTGGTAGGAACACAATTTTAACAAGTACACATGGGGAAAAGATGTAGAAAATCAAGGATTCGCCTACGATTACACAAGTATCATGCACTATGGGGCAACAGCATTTAGCACCAATGGAAAGCCGACAATGATTCCGAAACAATCTGGTGCTAAACTGGGTGGTGACGTATTGACAAAAACCGATATTGCTGAAATACGAAAATATTACAATTGTGGTGCTTAGTTTGCGGGAACGAAAAAACATCAAAAATTGAATATAATGTTAGATACTTTTACAATGTTGTATTTGGTTTCGACTAAGTCCGTCTGAAATATCCATCATTATGGTGGTTTCAGTTAAAACCAGTCTAGTTTTAGAGAGCGTATCTCAAGATTTTTATCAAAGAGTTCCCCAAGAACTATATTTCTTCTACATCACTTTATTAATGATACCTAATGATGGATATTTCAGATGAACTTTTTCTTGTATCAATAATAAATACGGAGTATCGAAATCTATCATCTTATTGAACTAGTACAAATAGGCATAAAAAACGTTTAGAAATAGCCAGATGTAGCAAAACATTGATCAGATTCACTGAGTCTTTTTTTGAGTCTAACGTATTCTGAGTAGTCTGTTTCAAGATCTGCAGAAGATTCTTGAAACAGACTTCTCAAGATACGTTAGACTCAAAAAAAGACGCAGCGAATCTGATCAAGGTCTTGTTCAAGAGTTTTCAAGAAGCAGAATCTTTATACTACTGTTGGGAGAAGATTTGGTTTGGCAGAAAATTTAATTACAAGATCCGGCAAAATTAGCAAAGATCGTCAGATCTTATTATTTAAATTATATTATATAATATATTATATAAATTATATTCAGAAATTAGCAGGATCATGCTAATCGATATCGAGTATGTTTTTCATTCTTAAAAGATCCATATTATCATTCAACTAGTTCATTATTTCCTTCAACATTTTGTTGTCAAAAATACTATCATATAAGAGTAGCTTTGCGAGCCAATCCCATATTACGGTATGCTGAGGTGATATCAGAGTGACCGAGTGGAGAAGCCCTTACCTTCCCCTTACACACCAGATGCAAGGAAAATCGCTAAATGACGTAAAATTTAAATTAAATATCTTCACATAAGACTATTATTAGTTCTTCCTTATTCCTTTCTCTATCGATAGTCTCTCAATTAGTATTAGCTTTTTCTTGTTCTCTTTCCATCGAGTTTCTATCAATTAGCAATCACACTATATATAGAGAGATTTCATTTCAATTTTTTGTTTTTCCTGATGATGATAAGTGTCTCTTATCGAAAGCTTGAATAAACCTTACACTGATTTTTGTTAAAAATCTAGGTGATCTTTGTGGCAGTTTTATACTCAATAATATTTAAATTAATTTCTACTGCTTTACCGTCAAATTATTTAATACAAGTGCTCCTGAACTGAGAAAAATGGAAAACACCTGAAAAAGCAGGGATTTTTGGAAAACCTATAATTCGACTTTGAAAAATATGCTGAAAAATGAGATTTGTATGACTTGATAGTATTAAAAGAATTATGAATAAGAATAATGCTCGCAGTTAACATCTTCAGTCAGAATTCATATTAAGTAAACTTCAAAGTTATTCATTTGATTTAACCGTTACAGTAACGCTTGAATCGTTACCATTACTATTGTCGGTAAAAATAAAGAATGGACTCGGATGTTTTTTGAATAACGTTTGGCAGAAGAATGGTGGATGCTGCGGTCTTCACTAATCGAAAGCTAGGACCTAACTGCATCTTTTCACAATAAAAGTCATTTTCAGAATCTTTTCCTAAAGCATGTTTTTCTGGAGATTTTCGGAAAACCAGGACATTGCTCAAAAACTTGAAATACAAATGGTTTGACTTTTTTTCATAGACAGACAGTGCAAAGTGTCCTCTTCCAAACGGGAGTCAAGCGAGACTCACATCTTCGATTCTTTTGTGAGTGCTTCTAGTGCTTTATCAAGACAGGTATGTAAAGGATTTTGATGCATATTACTAGCACTCGAGCTGCTCTATCTTCTACCACTTAAAGAGTTCGAACTGAATGCAACTTTTATAGAGGAAAAAAGATCGAAAACTTCGTATTTTGCTTGAGATCAGTTTGAAAAAGCGGAATTTATGCAAACATGGTTAATATCGTGCTCTCTAGTATCTTCGTATGTAATTTAATTTTTGCGAACTTTATTCTCGTCCTGCAGTGAACAATACCGACAATCTACAGGTAGTAGAGGCGTAGAACCAGTGGTGAAGCTGCCTTACTACTATCCATTTCAAAATAGAATGGCCGGTCAGTGTTGACCTTATAGCTCCGGAACGGTGATAGATAGAGAGGTGCGGTTTTCACCATTCGAAAGAGAAATATGGGGCTACGATACCCATGAAAC
>CAJNOQ010002237.1:0-25466 GCA_905250885.1 Didymodactylos carnosus | reverse complement strand
AATAGGTTAAAAATGATAATATATATATCAAAGAAGGAAGAGAAGATGAAAAAAGAAAAATAAATACATGTGCACTATAATTTTACATTATTCTTTTCCTTAAATAGAAAGAAATGAAGAGAATTAATGCATATCTTACCTAAGGCTAGATGGAATACAGAAAACACTAACATATAGAAGAAAAAAATAAAACATAAAAACTATCGTTATGCAAGCACGAGTAAATGAATTATGGATACAAATTTAGTTTATGAAGAACAAAAAATTAGTATGCCCATTTAAGTAGTGCGAAGATGAACATACTATAGCACAAAAAAGAACAGGTGAGTTTGTATCAGTGAATGTACAAGAGATAAAGTTTTCTAATTGTCGATTTTCAACGGTTTAAATATTTAAATTTTAAACCATATTTTTATTTCTCATTAAGTCTACAATGTCTAGTATGTTTTGATTTGTCGATTTTAGCTTGCAATAACGTAGTTAATTATTTATTCCACATGTCTCCATTCATAGACCATGAATATTATTCTAACAGCATTTGGTGAATTGCTTTGGACATCGACATGTGGTATCATTAATTTTTGTATTACCTCGGGTGTTAGTTGCTTAATTATATTGCACATGTATTTATTTTTTCTTTTTTCATCTTCTCTTCCTTCTTTGATATATATATTATCATTTTTAACCTATTTTTTTTTTGTATAATAAGCAGATCATCCAAATCCATTTGTGTTGGACATGTCTGTCAATCGTGTACTGCAAGTAACCATTGATCGTAAACGTTTCAAACTGTTACTTACCCTGACAGTAATAATTTGGTCATTTATCTAACTTTCTTAATCTCGATCTTATCAGATAAACCTCAAGTAATTCGATGTCATAGCGAAAAAAACAAAAATGTGCGAAGTTTTCACAAAATGTCTAATCCGTTTTTGAAAAGAAAGTAATCTCTTTTTCTCTGCTAAATATTATGAATTAATTATTATCGTTAGAAACTAAATCTTACTTCTTTAAGAATTCATTTTTTACGCAAGTTTATATCTATAAAGAGAAAGCTAAAGAATGGAATTACATTACTTACGAGAGTTTAAAAGAACGAAATCAAACATAAAGTTCTTTGAGTTCTTCTTGTTATTCTTTCTTCAACTCTTCTGAACTTGATCAAAGAGAAAATCTGTCTTTTTATTCCATGTCACATCATTTCGTCATAAAAGAAGAAAATGGAGGAAAAAACAAAAGAAAATTGAATTTATTATCAGAAAATCAAAAAAAATTTTCCACTTAGTTAATTGTGAATATTTTATAACACTGAAAATAGATATGACTTGTTAGATATAGATGAATGATTGATTATTCTCATTGTAAACAGGTCATTTTGAATCTAATCCTAACAATCTAGTCAATACTGTATGTTGTATTATTTCATTCTCATATAGAAGAGATTTATGATGAAATGCAATTTATTCTTTAAAAACAAAAATTAATATTAAAAAACTTAATAAATCGGATGTGCAGGTTTATGTAGTTTTGAAATATTCCAACAGAGCAAAAAATTACGTCCGATTTTGTCGGATATGATATTTTAGTTGTGGATAATAAATATCATTTCCCATTCTTTGATAATTCTTCCCCATTGAATTAGAGAAAACAAAACAAAATCTTATCTATTGCGTGTTCATTAAAACAGATTTTAATCTAACTCGAAGATGACATTAAAAAATGATTTTGAACTTCCATTAGTTTTTATGTCGACAGACACATTGTGTTTTTGCTGGGATGCTGAGATTTTTTTTCTTGTTTAGTCATTTTTTTTGACAAAATGTGCGCCACGAGATCTAGAGAAGTACGCTACGTAGAAAACTTCTGAAAACTGGAAGATAATCTTCGACATTGGAGATTGATCAATACAAGTTCTTTTTTCAAACACATGTCCAGATGCAGCGCCATAAACTGCACAAGTGGCAGAAAAATGTGTTTTGGGCTTAGATACTTATTATTGTCATTTTTGTCCGGCGCCTTTTAGTCAGAGAACGAAAGTAACTTCTTTCTCTGTTTTTCAAATTTCGTTCATTGTTGTTTTATATTATAAGCAGTTCAAAGACTAAATCAAAGCAAAAATGCAATGCTTACAGCCTAATGACAGGACCTGCTTGAGGCAGTAGACTCAGTCAGAGATAGAGTCTGCCGACATCGCAACTGGTGCGCAATTGTAATCTAGTTTTGTTTTCTTTCTTTCATCCCCATTTTTTGGCAAAATGTGCACCTCGTGATCTAGAGAAATATGAAAGCTATGCTAGAAAAATTCTGGAAAAGGTAGGATATTCTCCCGACATTGGAGATTGATCATGGCACATTTTTCTTTCAAATAAAGGTCCAGATTCGATGCTATAAGCGTCACAAATAAAAGAAAAATGTATTTTGGACTTCGAAATTTTTCGTATATTCAGTTATCTGATGCCATTTGTTCTTCAGTGGAAAACTAATTTCCTCTCTCTCTCTCTCTCTCTCTTCTTCAAATTTCGTTTTCACTTCATTTTTCTTAAATCTACCTTTTACAGCAACTAAAATCACAACGAATGTCATGTGGTGGACTCCCTTTTGACTGCGGACCGCTTCTGGCAGATTCAGATCGGATACAGTCTGTCGACATCGCAACTTGTGCGCAGCGCAATGGCTGTCTAGTTTTTTATTTATGATATTAAAATATATTTATCAAGGAATCGTTTTTTTTCTATTTATACTTACGAGAGAAACTCAGACGTGTCTGGTCACTGTATTAATTAAAGACAAGATCTCGGTGAGATTTGTTCCTATCTAGTTGACGGTCAATTTCCTCTTGATGTCTAGAGTAAGGTTTGCTTAGAATCTTTAGAAACCTTATTTTTTTGTTTTTTAAACACTACTATTTACTGGACATTTATCTTTTTTTCATTTTACAATCACACAATCAGTGCCAGATAAGCCTTTTTAGTATATCACTTAGTTCCTTGCTAATTTATTTATTAATACGGTGCGAAACATACCGCATTATAGTAATAAACTGCGTGTTTACTTTCTAGGCTACAAAACTGTCATTTTCTGTAACGATTTTCTCGTAAACTAGAAGGACTACCGTAAAATTTTAAATGGGAACAGTGAGTTATTAGGCCGAATTAGTAAATGTCCTTTTTTGAGACTTTGTGACTAATTCAGTTATTAACCGAAAGGCTTGAAAGAAGATGTTTTGAACATTTGGGACTTATAGTTTTTCAAAAAAAACGGATAATTAATCTGAGTCATACTAGTACTTTTAAAGCAGAGTGTTCGTATATCGTGCGATTCACTTTAAGACCATGCTCTATACGTATTCAACGAATAATTAACGTAATGATACTGTACTAGATGCTTTACTGTGTTATAG
Source organism: Didymodactylos carnosus (assembly GCA_905250885.1). NCBI lineage: Eukaryota > Metazoa > Rotifera > Eurotatoria > Philodinida > Philodinidae > Didymodactylos > Didymodactylos carnosus. The sequence goes on along the minus strand of CAJNOQ010002237.1, from coordinate 22,066 downwards.
ATAACAATACAGTGTGTATGATAAAGCCAAAATTCAGCTTGTTTCTTTTATTCACAGAGTGATACTTAAGCATCTCAACAAACATTTTGAAGCTTAATGAATCAGTAGGAGAAAAAGTGAATTACTCTTTTACGTAACTAATCTACACTTTATTCAGTTCTTTCCTGCGAACAATACTGTACATAATTTAATAAAAAAACTGAGTTCTCTGTTGCCGTATCCTTCATGCTTCGCACCGCATTCACGACTCTCGCTAGTGTGATTGCCGTTCAGTTCATTACATCAAAGAGGAAAGCGTAATATTTATAAGTGTCGCCTACTGAGAAAATTAACTATTAACTTTTTACAAATAGAAAAAATGACTAATTCGCATATACAGAGACAAATCTACTGAAAGGAACAAACCATCACCTTATAATCGACAAAAAGTTAAAAGAATTCTATCTATTACAGTTCAAAAAACGCATTCTTTGTGAACTTTTTTCCATTTTCATGTATAAAGAAGGATAGTCCTTTTTCAGCTAAAGATATTATGCAAGACAGAATGAAAAATTGTATAATCAATTTGTGATGATGATCATAAATCTGTAGCTCATATCCATTTCTAGATCTCTCTCTCTGAAGTCTGGATTTCTAGACGATACCAACTTTCGCATCACTAGTTTTGACAATGTCAGTTTGTAGTTACCCACGTTCACAACTAATAACGAACAAGTTTTCGCAAACTTACAGCTTTTTTTTAACTTTTCGTTTCATCATTGATAAATTTTACACGGCTATTGAGCTAAAGAAATTATAAAACTTGTTCGTTGTTAGTAATGTGAACATAGGTAGCTACAAACTAAAATTGTTAAAACTAATGATTCGAACGTTGGTGATGGATACAATGAGATCTCAAGAGATGCATACGAAACAATATCGCAAATTAATTATACAAAATCTTTTTTTTCATTGATCCAGCGAACAGACACGTTGGAACCTTCTTTATCAATCACATAAAGTGTGTGATAGGTGGGGTATTAAGTGAGTAAGGAGCAGTGGAGTTCATAGAACTCTATATTGATAAAATTTTCAAGATTAACAGAAAGAATTTAAGAATTAGCATCGAGTTTTTTTCAATTTTTGAAATTTCAAAAATTCAGAATTCAGAATTAGCAGAAAGAATTTAGAAATAAACATCAAGTGTTTTCTTAATTCAAGGATTCAGAAATTGAAAATGTAACATTTTATCAATTTCTTGAATTCGAAAAAATCAAAAATTCTTTGAATTTATATTGAGATGGGTTGAATAATTCTTGGAATTCAGGTATTCAGGAACTGAAAGAACACATAAGTTTTTAATTCCAGAAAGTCACATAGCCGCGAATTAGGTGAATGAGGATGGACCAATTCTCGGGGAATTTCAATAATTACAGTTTTTTTGTATAAACTTTATTTATTAATCGAATAGACAGGCACAAATACAACCGAGCGTAATAACGTTTATTATAGCGTTCACACCTGAAAACATCAGTTATGAAGGAGAGAGTGTAAGAAAAAAAACAAAAACGGAAGGGAAAGGAGAAAAGAAGAGCAAAAATGCTCAGAAAGAAAAAAGAATAAATAATAGTAACTCACGATTCATGACACAAACAACAGAAAAACAGTTAAAAGGTGAAGAAATGACATAGGACTGGGAAGATACCGGCGCTGATCTTAGGAGGCACAACACTAGTTTTTGTTTTGCAGATAAAGTTTTGATGAAGCAAGTGATGAATAATTTAAAACGACGTGTGCTCTTTATAAAAGCAGTGACACTGTCAGCAATAAGCATCATCGATTCCAGACTATAATGTGTTCTTAGTAGTAAAAGATCGAGGTTAAAGGCCCCGAAAGGTTTTAGTATATCTCGAAGCAAATTCCTTTGTTTAGCATATAATGCACAATGCAAGAAATAATGTGAAGGAGTTTCATCTTCACCACAGTCACAATTCTCTAGATCATCCAGAATGAGTAGATTTCGTTTCATTAGTACTGCTCTCAGCGGCGGAAAACTCACCCGAGAACGAGTATACGCTATTTCAACTCTTCTTGGGACAGTGGAACGAAGGTAGCGATTCTTATCGGGATTATTAAAAAGTAAGTCATTTTTTTTTTATCATATACTGCTATACTTTCGCTAGATTCGCGGCGTGACTCCCTAAGTCGCTATATGAGTCCCGCTTTCTATCCATTAAACTAGAGCGAATCGTCATTCTTGCTATAGGGATCCCTATGTCGCGACATGAATCCTACATTTATGAAAAATAATCAGTGCAACAGACTGTTCTCGCTACATGACTCCTATAATCAATATATGAGTCCTACTTTCGCGGAGCGAATTTTTTCATTCTCGCCATTTTACAGTGTTGTTTTCTTTCTTGCCTGGAGTATCATCCAGCCTTGTGATAAAGCTGCTTCGAGTATACCAGTTTTTCTTCTTTGCTACATGTTCATTCAACATTATTTACGATAAATCACAGTAAAATCACAAAACAGAAAGATAAGCATCAGAAAAAGAGTAATATCAGAGGTTTGCATTTCAGGGAGGAAATATACTTTATCAGCATCCAGTTTGACACTTAAGTGCACCATGTTTTACCGGCTTACTCTTCGGTACATGATGCACGTAACAAGTACACAGTTATTTCAGAACAGTATATCTGGTGGAAAGTGAAGAAGTCATTTCGCCTTGTCTATTGTTACAAAGTTGAACTAAATGGTTTTTTGAAGTATGGCTAAGTCAGAAAGTATTTTGGAAAATCAAATGCGAAAGTGAATGCTTCAAGATTATCATCAACGATTGATATAACTGTATTCACCTATATTTTTCAATTCTGGTTTGCCATGAGACTGGAATTAGATCTCAAAATATATGTGAGATAGATTGATATTGTATTGCTCGTCTATGGGTTTTACCGTAAGGAAACGTTTGCTGTATGTGATGAAACATCACGCGTGTACTTACAGAGGATGTATATCCGAGAAATACTAACGCTATGAACAGTACGTTGCTAGAGCCGAGAGCTAATCTAGCATCCTGTGAATGAGGTGTTCTGGAACTATGCCGCTATCCTCTATGCGTCAAACGAACTGATCTTCGCTACATCCTGTAAGTCACCAACAACAAAGCGATATTACATCGAGGAAACTCATAGAGACGATAATCAACCATTTGGTGCATTTCTCACTTTAGTGCATTTATTTTGAGATCTTTTAATACGGTCTACATGCTAATTGAACCTATATAGAATTTCTTAGATTTTGTGCATTTTCTGACAAAGGTAACCCAGTTTTTGACTTTCAAAACTGTTAGGAGAACAACGGCTCAATTTTGTAACAAATGTAGCAAAAACGAAAGGGCTTGTTTTTTTCTGTTTCCACACGCTGAAATTGCTGTGTACTTACCACAATTTTAGTTATATATTATTTAATATTTCAAACTTATATATTAAAATAAAAAATTTAAAAAAGCAGTGCATGGCTGCAATAGACTACACGATCAAGTGATCATAACACTGCGATAACAGAAAAGGAATGACTATTAAAAGGAAACATACATGTTCTGTATACAATAGATTAAAGATAAAAGAAGGGAACAACGTAACCATGAGCACAATACATACACGTGCCCTGCAGTTTCTTTTTCTCACTATGTGTGTGTTATATAAGTTCAGAAAGATAATATAAGGTATAACACAGAACAATCAAGACTCACAACGCGACGTCCTAAAACCCCTCTACTTAGATCGCAACTCAGCGATAAAAATCGCGACGCGACTACGCAAATACTACTGTTTATATATCTGTGACTATCTTGGCGCGACTCGCCATATCGCGAATCGTGCGGCGATAATATAGCGACCGCGCTAAGAAATATTCACTTGGTTTTTTGAAAATTTATCAACTTTTCAAGTCTCGCCACGAGATCACGAATCTATAGCGATCGCGCCGCGACATAGCGACAGTATAGCAACAGCGCCACGAACATTAATCATGAAGCGAATCTTAAAAAAAGATTTTTTTTTAAAATAGGATTAGGCCAAGATCACGGCACGAGTTTAAGAATTCAGCGCGATCGCGATGGGAATACAAGATTTTTTAGCAAGCGCCACGACTAAGCAAGTCTTTTGAAGAAAAGCTTGTTGCAGCAAGAGTCGTGGCGCGACTAAGCATAGTACGTCTGTTGAAATTCGCGATCACAAGAGTCGCGTCGAACTCACCACGACTCTTAAAAATTCCTCTTCTCTCTAGATAAGAATTTCTCAAGATCGCGCCGCGACAACAGGAGTTCATAGCGATCGCTGGCGCGACATCGCGTACGCCCCACGACTAGGACGCGAGGGTCGATCTGGGTAAAGTACAAGTATATAAAGATGTAAACTCTTTGGCATACTCAACAATTTCCTATGCTGCTGTCTCTCTTGCTAATAAATAATGAGTGTACTTGTACATATCATCATCCGTCTAAATGTGTATTTTAATTTCGACTACAGTAGTAATTAAAATACTTCTATAATATAAAAACTTTCTAGTAGAATTTAAAATTCCCCTATAGTAAAGATTAAAATTTCAGTTTCTATTAGCGCAACTTTACATATTTACATACTTACATACTTTAAGAAAAATTTCTTTCGCAGATCGATTAAGTTCTTTTCCACTGTACTTCTCAGTTCTGGATTAATATATGACTGGAATTTGTTGTCAAAATAAAAGTGAGAAAAGCTATACGAAAAATATTTTTTGCTCAAACAACAACCGATGTCTTGTGCACCCGTACGCACCAGTGCTGGTATATTTCTGCTAAAAAGATACTGCACTGGTAAAAATCAGTGACATTAACTCGGCACTTCTCTCTCGCGCTATTTTTTTAAATAATGCAATAACATGAAATGAGAGAAAGTAATGGATTTTGTAGAATGGACTGAGCCTAGAATGGAGTCTCCAAAGTACATTTTAACGCCTGAAAAAGGAAAATGATTTTGTCCCATTTATCCTGATCCACAAGTTCTATTTGAGGCTTTCAGTAAAACTCAATGAAACATAAAGATTTTGAGATCAGGTTTGTTTTATTTTGGTCGGAAATTATTACTCAATAAAAGTTAAGTGATGAGTTTTTGTTTCTCACACGATGGGGAAAAAAATAGTAAAGTTTGACCTTTATTGGCCAATTACCAGCGGAATTCTTGTCACTTTCGTGGAAGATCTTTTATAAGATTCTTATGGGATTTAACAAAATCTTTTTGTGTAGGGACACGTGTGGCTTTTCGGCTTTTGTGTAATTTTTTGACAAACTATGTGGTAATTGAGAGAAGAGGGCGTATAAAAATGTTTAGTGGATTTAGGGATACACTACTTCTCCGTTTGATCACCAAAGTTTTGAAGATGTCAGTGAATAAGTTCATCAACACTTCAAGAAGAGGTTAGCGAGAATGCTATTCTTTATGAGGCGTTCGTTATTTGCCACAAGTCAACTGCAAATAGATTAAAGACTCATATTAGATGCAAATAAAAAACACTATCTATCTCTATTTTTGAGACATCAACAAGTCTTAGTGTATGTATATGGAAGTTTATAATAGTTAATTTAAAGGATACTCTTTTGTTCTTGGTCAGGATTTGACGAATATAAGTAAGATATATTAACCTCCTCTTTCTAAAATAAAACATTATGATGTTCAATTAATAAAAGCAGTACATTTGACAAAAGAATGGAAAGATTAGAGGAATTATGTTTTTGAACACTGTTCCTTCGCAGATAAAGTATATGTGTGTATACAAATTAATGTTTGTAACTCAATACTGATTTCAGTATAAGAAAGATCTTCTGTCGTTACGAGCAAATCGAAAAACGCTTTGATAATAGAAGGTTACTCTTTGGAGCTCGACTTGCTGTACAAAATTCTATGTAAGACGAGGGAGGATAATCGAACTTGTCGATGAAAAGTAACGACGGAAATTATTATATCAATCAGGAAAGATAGAACCATTTCAATAATCTATAAACTGCAAATTCATGTTCTGTATATTTGAATAAAAGCTGAAATGTTACTCTTTGTACTTGAGAACGTAATTACAAACACAATATTCTTTAGGACTATGTTTTATTTGATCTGTCTGGTGTACTTTAGACAAGATATGCAAAAAAATATAAGCATTTCTTTCTTCATTTTACTGATATCTGCTCGACAACCCTTGTCCTGTTGTTGATGAAGATGAATATATCATCTGAATATTCTATTTAGGTTTTACAGATGGCATTGTTATTGTGAATAATAGCATGCCAAATGCGTGATGAAGGTACTGATGATGATAAGCAAGTATTCATTTTGAGTAAAAATGTTTATACTACAATAAATACTGTATAAATAAAATATCATTGCTAATATTCTTCATCACGCATTCATTTCGAATTTTCAGTCTCAAAAAGGCAAAGAAAACAAATCGCCTTACTCTATCGCTTGGCACGATAGATCATCAAATATTCCGAAGACATATCTTTTACTGATGTTCAACTACAATCGGATAATTTACTATGAGAAACGTTTAAGTATTTCGACTGTTTTAAATAATTGTTGTGTTTGCGCATAATCTAATGCCGTTTGTCCAAATTCGTCTTCGATGTGGACATTAAGCGTATTACATTTATCGAGAATATATTTGACTAACCTATGATCAAAAATGGCCCAATGTAAGATAGTTTTACCATGTTTATCTTGACTATTAACATTAATTGATGGCATTACTAACATTTGTCTTACAAATGCGCTTTGTGGCCAATGACGAATGGCAATCATCAATGGTGTTAGTCCATTGGCATCTTTCATATTTATCAATGTTTTAAGCATATCATCCTGCTGTTGGAGTTTAATTAATTTTAAACATTTTTTACTTTTAAATTCGGCTAACCAATGAAAAAAATTTCTTCCAGTTAAGTCTACAATAGTCAGTTGTAAATCGAAATGTTTTAATAATAATTTCAAATGTTGGTATTTATCGGCAATACATGCCAAATGTAATACTGTGAAACCCTCAACTGTTTGACTATTTAAACTAATCTGTGGATGTTTGAGTAAATGTTTTAATATTTCGGTTGTTTTCAGTTTTAATGTTAACATAATGGGCGTACGTTGTTCTATATCTCGAACGTTGACATCAACCTGTTTATCTAACAATTTTTCAACAGCTCTTAACCATCCTAATTCAACACATAGATGTAGCAGCGAACGATCAACATCATCACGAATAAAATTTAACTCTGTTGTATTCAATTTATTAATCAACGATAGAGCAAAATCTGTTTGTTGATTGATCGAACATAATAAATGTTGAATGTAATAATGATTTGTTAACGTCTGATGTGGACTTCCTTCAAATCCCTCAAATTGTTTTTTCTTTTTTTCTACTCTGTTACTTTCATCATCATCTCCTTCGCCCATTCGAACATGAATTGCACTTTGGAAGAAATCATCCGCTCTATCTACTTGCTCATGGCACTGTGTTAAGCTTAGCTTATGCATATTCTGAAAAATAATTAATAGGTCGCTACTTCATTGCCTCGTTTCGCGCCGTAACGACAAATTATGTTAACGTTTCATTAATGACATTACAACGTTTAATCCTGTAATGATAGAACCAAATCGGAGCGTTGACCTGATCCCGATTCGATTCGAACACTTCTCCGTTGAGATCCGATTCTGACTCGAGCTTCGAGCCTAAAATTTTCATTTTTTATACACGAATGTCTTCTGACATAGTTTATTGTTCTTATTTTATGATTTCTATATATAGAAAAAACATTTGTCCATTTTCTCACATTTTTCAATCAGAAATTAGTGAGTACGCACAGTTTTTCGAGTACGATTACAAAGTGCAAAAGAAAAAGATGTTTTACTCCAGTGGCGGGTCCAGCCTGCGAGCGGTACAAGTGGCCGCTCGTACCTTTTTGATATATATATGAAAGAGATGTGCACGGGTACCGTTTTTGTACCCGACTTACGTCTAAAAATTTTCTTCTTTTGTTTTCTAGGTAAAAGCTTTTGTTTTTCAGTTGGATATGTCAAGTTATCATTACGTTCTCAAGTAACTCTTTTATAAAACTTGATGCATTTTAGCTAAAATCTTGTATTTTTTCACTAAAATTTTGTGGTTTTCCACTAAAACCATCCGGTTTTCGAGTAAATTAAAACAAAAACGAAACCCGTATCCGTAACTGCTCTACTCGTACACGACCCAATCTCCGTACCCAATCTTCGGGTCGGGTACGGGTATGGATCGGGTTGCACATTTCTAATGTATGAGCGATCTTGCTTTGCGAAATAACTTCAGAATGTATATTTCTAAAATTTGTTTTCAGATGCAAAGTAATACGCACTCTTACAAAAAAAAGTCAATTTAATACTACCTTGAAAGGCTTGTTTAAAAATCGCTCGTAGTGTTGAAAATTTCTGGATCCACTACTGTTTTACTCGAATAGCACTTAAATATCAGAGACATTTTAAAATAAACAGGAAAAGTAGTTTTCAGTTTTTCGTCTACAACGAATTTTGATCGTGCATACTTCTTTTTCTACTTTTTACTCTGATATTTTTAAAAGAGATCAAATATTTTTTATGAGATTTTTCAAGACATGATTTGAAAATTTGTTAATAATTTTTGAAATTATGTATTGAAATAGTTCTTTTGAGTGCTTTAAAAAAAAAGATGTCAGCACAAGTAAGAGAGAGAGTACTCAAGGTTTTCTTCTCCGTGTACTCCAGTACGAGTGCAGCGTCTTGTTGAAACTATGATCTATTTCTACTATATAATTCTAAATGGTTTCATTGTTAATCAGTGTCGATTTTTTTTATTGTTCTACTTGATCATTAATTTCTACCAGTGCCATTGTCACTAAATAAAGAAAACATGCAATAAAAATATTTCTTGGTTTAGTTTAATCCTTTTTGAAAATTCTATCTTCAACTATCCACTTAAAAATATTTTATGGATGATAAGAAAAATTATTTAAAACTTTTAATATTTGTGAAGACTATGACATCGTTTTACGATAATAGTTTTATTGTTTTTTTTTGGCTATATGGAAATTTGTCGTACATTTTATTTTTTGAAATCTGTCGTTTTTTTCTCTGTCTGTCTGTCTGTCTCTCTCTCTCTTTCTCCCTCTCAATGAAATAGTTTTGTATTTATTTTTGATTATTTATGCTATTAATGATTTTAGTGTATTTGCACTAAAAAACATTGTATTAGTTATACCATTATAAATACAAGACGACGCCATTTTATTTTATCACAACAAAATAGACATTGAGTTTCAAAATCAAAAATAATTACTAAAACAAGAAAGAGTCGTCCTGAGTCAATTTAAACAGAAAATTGTAGAATAGAGTAATGCGATACGTAAATAATAGTTAGATTATAATTGTTTTGGATCATCAAGTATCTGATCTATTTTACTCTATATAAATGACCTATATAATAAATATCATTTAATTTTCGTTAGATATGGATTGTATAATAAAGTCATTCTCAAAGTCATAATAACGAATCCTTCATCATAATGAGATAACTGTTATATACGTCAAAAGAAAAGAAAATGTGGGGGAGAAGGATAAAAGATAGATAGTAGCATTCTTTTCTGTCATACAAAACCAATTGGGGTCTATTATCACTTTGTTGACAGAATGGTACAGAAAATTTTCAAACAGTTTTTTTTTTGTAAAAATTAATTCTCATAATGAAAAACGAATGATCTATCTCATATTTTGTTGGTAAATTAGTCAGAACATATTCTTAAGTTGGTTTTTAATCATTTTTTCTCAACAATATATATATAATTTGAAATTTATAGCCTTGTATTTATAATAGTTTTAAAAAAACGATTATTTTTAATTAAGACACAGAAACAAACTTAAATTTAGAGATAATACTTACAAATAACCGAAGTTATACTCATATTTTTTTCTTATTACGTAAGAATTGCTCGATTAATGACAAAGATAGCTATTTTAGAATGCTAATTAGATGTCATCCTCGAGCAGACAGTTATTTTTTTTCTCTTCTTCTCAAAATTGTATCCCTGTCATTATAAAGAAATGTTGATTGAAATAAGTTTCCTTAAGGACTAACTATTTTGGTGTTTCTATAATATCCACTGTGTATTTGTCTGTGTATATTCTATAAATATATGATACATGGCATTATAAACAGAAAGATGCGCGTGTATGACTGAGACTAATCCAGTTTTAGATTCTACGTTATTGTTGAAAAGAAACGAGAAAGGAACTTTTTTTTTCAAGTCTTTTTTCTGTTGTCTGTTTATCGTATTTAGAAGAAGAAGAAAAAAAAGAAAAAACACTAGAAGAGGAGAGAATTATTGTCATTCATCAAGTCTCTTTATCTCTAATATTTTTCATAATTGAATGTTTTTACTTTCTATATATAAATATATACGCATTATTTGTGTTGTCAGTCAGGCAGTTGTTTAGAAAATTTCTCTACAAAATATTTATGTAATACTCTACGACGACGACAATGATGATGATGATGATGATGATGATGATGATAATGATGATGATGATTATGATTATGATGATGATGATAATAGGAAGTAACTCATTATTCTATATTATATACGTACGTATAACAGAGAAACGTAAAACAGAAGACAGACGATGACGACAGTATATCAAATGTGGTTTTGTAACATGGAGATATGTTAATATCGTTAAATATACTATTATTCTTAATAATTAACTATTTTCATCATCAAAATGGAATTATTTTAACTTAAAAGCTTATCAGATTTATTGATAATGACAAAGTAAGAAACCGTTTGTAGTTAATCTATAATTCAAGTTAATCAACAGGTAATCAATTTGTTTTTCTCCCATACACTGGCATCTATCCAATTTGTTGACGTAAACGAAGAAAAATATAATAATAATAAAACTTAATGAAAAAAAATAATTTGAGAGAATAGATTAAAAGGCATTTTATTGCTTTTAATTGTAAAATGTTAAAATTCTACTTTTGAATATTTGTCCTATGATACGCCCGTTTATCACACCCATCTTTCCTTTTAACAACTTGAATATTGATAACTCTTTACATTATCTCTTGATAACATGTTTATCCATCTTTCGTTTTGATAACATGTGCGTATAAAATGGTGACATCTGTAGTACAATGTTTTTAATGATATTTTTGTCACTTTTTAATTTTATCCTTCTTCAATTTAGATTTTTTTCAAACAAATTTTAACAGTGTCCACATAAAAATTTTATTCAATTTATTGTAAAACATCTAAGACAAATTTATTGCTACACAAAGAAAAGGTCTTCCATTTTCTTGCTGTTAGATAACGTGTGTGTATTATGAGAATCGAAATCACAGATCGAAACATTTTCTGTTTTTTTCTTTCTGATATATAAGTAAAAAAAACAACAACAATAGAAGAACATAGTTCTGATTTCCAGAAGTATTAGTAATAACGTTTCCTTCTTTACTATGTCATTTCAATTATGATGATATAAGATAAAAAGTTCTAGTAGAAAAATTCTCCTCGATAATTTCTTTTTTTTCTTGTCGTTTATGCGCATTTCTATATATATTGTGACATTAATATTCTCCATGTTCTTTTCTGCGTTACGTGCATGTATAAACACAGCACTTCGATGATTGTGCATTTTTTTTTTCCTTCTTACTCGTACGACAAATGTATTTAAGTAAGTTTTAACGAGGATTAAAAAAAAATAACTACAGCAGTAAAATAAAAAAAATGGTGTGATGTCTTAGATCATGATAACAGCATGCTCTTCTAAAAAAAAGTAATATTAAAACTGACATAGATGTATAAAAGGATTTAAGACACACAATAGAGTTTTCTTCTCGTTTTTTTCTACTTTAATTCGCATGATTTAGCGCGCATATATTTGAAATAAAATTCAATGATATTGAGTCTGTTGTGAAAAGCATTCATTTCTATTAATTTCTTTTTTTATTTCTCAATAACATGTGCAATGTGGAGATTGTATAATGCTCGACTACGGAATGCGTCGATTATTCTCACTGCATACAAAAAAAAGAAGAAAAAAGGCAAAGCAAAAAAAAAAAAATTGTTCTTTGTGTTTTGTCTCAATAAAATATCTTTATACTATCGGTCTACTTTCATTTTTTTCTTTTTACATCCAACTTTATTTTTCTTTCTGTTTCTACTCTTTTTTTTGTTTTTTTTTGTTCACATCGTAAGTCATTTTTTTTTTAAAGTAAAAGTTTAACTATATACTACGCAACAAAAAAAAAAAAAAATTTACAAAGTGTCGCCAAGACAGAATTTAATATAATAAAAAAAAAAAAAGAAGTTTTTCCGCTTCGGCTGTGCAATGAGAAAGAAAAGTGTTTCCCGTCAGTATTTACCGTATGTATCGATATCCTATGAGTTTATTCTTCGAGTATTAGTATTATAGAATTTCATGTATGTCATCACTCCATCAATCGTTTTCAACCATAAAAAACAAGAAATATTATTAATATTATTATTATTGTTATTATTATTATTATACACTATTCTAGAAGTATTTGATGGTTAACAAAATGCTACTATTCAAGGATATTTATGGCTCATAAAAAAGTAAAGTACTAATAGTTTCTAATTGTAATAATTTTTTCTTCTTTTTTTTCCTTTTCTCTTAATATGTATCACATTTCACATTATTTCAAATAATGTTAGCATTCAAGACTAAAATTTTTAATTAATTGAACTGATTTTTCTCATTTATTCTACGATTCTTTCTAATGAATCAGACAATCGATTGTTGACTTAAACTTAGGTTATAACAAGAAAATTAGATAGCAATATCTACTGTCAGATGTCTATTTAGTATGAAAGCACAGCAGTTTGTCTGTCTATCAGAAAATATTCCATTCTTACGTCACAATCATCATGTACATATAGCATTATGTGCTGTTTTTCCCTCTCCTTTTCAGTAACAATTTTCGATAGCAGCTTTGTTCTTTTTATTTTTCTTTCTCTCTCTCTCTCTCTTTTTCTTTACGATATACACGTATCGAATGCAGATTTTATAGAGGGGCATTGATTATGATTTTTATATAGAGATGATTTCCTTGTAAAAAAGAAATGTTTATGTGTGTGTTTTTTGCTATTAGATTGTGAATGAGATTTTTTTTTTATTCCCATTTATAAGAACATGTAGACTTTTTTTCGACGTAACAGTGCGAAGCGTTTTTTTTTTCGTTTTTCAGGTATATACAAAAAAAAGAAATCCTTTTTCTCTCCCTAAATACATATTCTATGTTCGCTGTTGTCGTCACAATCATAAACTATTAGACTTTTTTTTCTTCTGTTTTTTTCAAATCTATACCACAACCAACAAGTCAGATATCATTTTTCTTTTTCGAAAGCAAATAGAGAGAGAAAGAGAGAAAAAAAATATTTTTTTCTTCTTTTTTTTTTTTTGTTGGAACTACGAACGTATACGTGTACTCTCAACAGATTGCATATAAACGATGATGTAGTAATGGCGCAATAATGGGTTGAATAATATAAAGAAAAAGAAAACTATAGAGTAAAATATACTAGTTTTCTTCTTCTTTTTTTCATCATCTTAAGCTTTTTCTTTTTTGTTCTGTCTATGAAATAATGACTTTTTTTTCTTCTCTCTTTTAGAATCTACTTTCGTATACATTGTACTTCTATTCGACTGTAGAAGTTAGTTGTTGAGGGCACATACACGTACATCCACACACATAACATTTTCTTTTACCTTCTTCATGTTTTTTTTTTCTACTTACAAACAGTTTTGCGTGCGCGCTGCGCGAAGCGCGTTGCTTATCGCGTACAAAACACATAAAAAAAATAAAAATAGGAAGAAATAGAAAAGAAAAATTGTACTAAAGAAGAAAAAAAAATCCTGTATGCAATTTTATGGGTGTGGGATTCTATGTTAACTTTGTAGTTCCTTGTGTATGTATTGCATCAATATTACACATTTTTTGCACATACAAACAGACGACGATTATTCTAAACCACGTAAAAAAAAAGTATTCTGTGATGTTCAAGATTACATGGACAACACATTTATTTGTTTGTTTGTTTTATGATAAGACAAATGCGCGTAAGTTTTTTGTCTTCTTCTTTGTTCGCATCATAGAATTTAGAACCCATGAGCTTTTTTTCTCTCATATATTGATTGGTCATACGTTCAATACTTATTCTGTTCGTGACATATAACGGTTCACTGATTTGTACAACGACAAACGTAATGATGCTATGTCTTTGGATTATTCTATGGATTCGTTTCGTTATACGCGTGTCCATAGCTTAGGTTTTTGTTTTAAAAAGAAAAAGAAAACATATACAAAATTCCAATGACTATTTGCATTAAGAGTGTGTATTGTTTGCTGATGGTACCTCGTTGATAGGATGGATATACCGTTCTTTTTAATAGTCAAACATCTAGTCATTCTTAGAAGAAGTTTTTCTTTCTTTTTAATGAGATCAATTATCATCATTAATCTATCTTTTTTTTTTCTTCTCTTTTAGAGGACTTATATTGAAAACATTTTTTTTTGTTCTTAAACAATGTCAACCCAACTAATACGCGGGTTTCTTTTTGTTGGTGGTACACTTTCTTTCACCTGGTCTAAAACACATTTTACACACACACACGTCTATAGCTGTTTCTCCTACACTGGTATATATGCACATGTGCACACATAAAGATACAAAGATAAAAAAAATGAAATATAACAAAAAAAAATCGAAGAAAAAAAAATAGAAAGAGTATGGAGAGATAAAGTTGCAGCTGACGCTGTATGTGTATAACACACCCGCGGCCTTCTAAGCAAGCTTTTAATATTTCGTTTTCTTTCTTTTTATATTTTTAGTAAAAACGCACAGCATAAGCAAAATCAGATTCTTTTTTCTCCTTCTTTTTTTCTCTTTTTTATCTTATATTTCTTTCTTCACTTGTAAGATACGAAGGTATGTTTTTATGTGCCTGCAATAAGCACAAGTGGGCTTTTTCGAGAAGGATACTCGTGTGTATATGTGTATATATTGTTTTTTTCCGCTAATATGTATCTTTACGTAAGTCTTGCAAATGAAACAAAAAAAAAAGAAGTGTCTGAATATGTATTTAGTATATATCCTACAGAGTCTTTTTGCTGTCAAAAAAGTGACATACACAATTGTGAAGATCATCTATTATCAATCAGTTAAATCAAAGGTTATTTTTTATACGACAATCTCAACGAATGTATTTTTTTTTCCAAGAAGAATCAAACAACAACACATTTATCGAGGGACAATTTTAAATTTCTTTGTTTTTTTTGTTCTATTATCCAAATTTCATTGACATCAATATTCACATGATCATCATTTCGATTTATACTACAGTCCATTTTACTATAACGCATTCCGCATGTCTACATATCTCATTTTTTTATTTTTTTTCATTATACATATAAACTTTGGCGCCAGAGAAGTCTATATATCTAATTGAATCACAATACGTGCATAAATGTATGACACGTACAAAACAAAGTTAATAAGACAACCAACGACAACGTTATTGTTATTAATGTGGATAATATCTGTCTCACTTCTATATACTCTTGTATATTATTTTTTTTTCTTTCTATTTTACTTTAAGCATATATTATGGTCTATATTGCTTAGCAAGAAATCTGACTAAATTGCGTTATGCTCGAATTGTTGTTGCGTGCGTTAATTTTCTCAGATAACTTGACTTCGCAATCTCAACCACAATTAGAAGATGAAATTTTTTTGAAACATAATTCACAAGTAAGTATTGACATTTATTTTTTCTTAATTTCTATTTTATTGTACGTCTATTTTGTTTTGTTTTTCTCAAATAAAATTTTTGCACTTTGACAATTTTACTGCTGTTCGTTTCTAAAAATTCTTGCCGTAAAGAAGAAAAAAATTATTTTATTCTTTTACTCCATTAACATATAAACTCAAGTGCTTCGAGAACAAACATACCGGTAGTTAAGAAAGGACAAAACGATTTTTTACTCGTTTTAAACAAGATCTATAGCAACCATAAATCGATGACATTGAGCTTGAGCACTACATGCCACACCTAATTCTTCTTTCCTTTGTATATAAACATATATTTAAGGCTAAATCCCTAATTAAGTCATGTTTTCACGATGAATCTTGAATAATATTTATTTGTTTCATTCAAATGGAGAAATTGATAATTTATACATGTCATATTGTTCATAAATAAACCTAAGTGGTGAACTGAGTTTATTAATACATTGGTGTAAAACAATAAAGGATTAGAGAAGGGTTACCAATGACTTTCATTTGTTACCACGGTAATTTATATATTTTAATTAAAAATCTAAACATCTCTTTTAAACAAGGTCATATATGAAATGGATTGATTTCATTACACGAAGGGGTAATCAAGTCTTGAATTTAGTGTCGTAGTACAGATTGTTAAGTTGATGCTAACGCATACTAAGCAGAATTTAAAGAAAAAGTATTCTTCCCATCTTCAAAACTAGCAAATAGAACAAAGAAGAAAATAAAACTAGCTCAGCACATATGTGTGCTCCAACCTTGGATTGGAGAAATAAACAATGAGAGATATAAAGAAGCAAACAAATAGGTCCAGATCATTTCACTATAATTTATAGATAGTCAACAATCATAGTATCATAGTTTAAAGCCTCTTAATTCTGTTGAATCATCTGTTCGAACGGTGTAAGTTTCTCCACAATTTACATTACTGAACTACTAATGACCTTCAATTTAGTTATTGAAAATATGACATAGTAATGGAACCGAATTAATAATCCAAAGAGTGCTTTTTATGAGTCAATCTCTAACAATGAACTTCTCTTCAATGTCACTAGTATTAAAGCATGGACTTTTTTCCACCCTCTTTATAGTGTAAAGTAGCAGATTTCTCGCTAGATGTAGTTTGACTGGAAAAAAAATGAGAAATAGTATATGAAATCCTATTTTGTTTTTTATTTCAATTCAAAAATTTTGTTCAATGTACTTGAGGGTTACAGTAAAGCCAAATATAAGTACGAAATAAGTAAATATTTTCTCATGTGTTCATATATTACCAGTTGACTATAATGATAGTCTAGAATCTTTTTAATATAATTAACTAAAAATTTGTGATATCAAGAACAAAGGAAAGTATTGCACTGAATATTTCCTAGGAAAATTTCTTGTAAAATGATCAATCAAAAATGTAAAAATTCAAGGTGTAAGTTCTAAGAAATCAAGGTCTCATACACTGAAAGTCTCTCTGATCATACATTATCGTATGTCTGACAGAAAACAAAAAGAAAATATAAAAAAATATTCTCATTTGAGACCTTGAAGAAAATTACTGCAAAGACCTTAAAATATCTTAATCCGTAAGGACGCGCGCTGGGGTAAAAATTATCCCCAAAAATTAATCATCAGAGAAAACTCTTCTTTATTTATTAAATTTTCAAAATAAACTGTAATCATTATTGAAACAAAAATGGAATCAATAAATTTGAGTTAAGTTTGAAAAATTACATAATGTAGTTTGAGCACTAAATGTTTACGAGTATAAAAATACCCTGCGTGACTCCATATGCAACAAAAACAATGCGCGCATCCTTACGGACAAGCAGATTTACTCAAAATCTTGAAACTTCTGTTGCAGGATCATCAGTACAAGAATCAAGAACTTATATCCCAAATGTCACTTTTTGATGGGGCTTTCAGCAAACGATCATAACTCTAGCAGAAAATACCATGGAAAACTAGGCGATATCCGTTTTTGTTGAGCACTTTTTGCTCTACACGATCGTGTACTTGGAGAAACGTTCAAGTGTGGGAATGAAAAGAATGATTTTTTAGAAGCTTGATTTTTCCAGCGTAAAGTACCAAACTTTAAAAATCAATATCTCCTTAACAAATAGTCGAGGACTACGTAAAGATGAAATCTTCTTCGAGAAGCTTTTGGAAGGGACCTAGACTTTGAATATTTTGAAATGAGTTTTAAAAAGCCCAAATGTTATTGAAGAAAACTTCTTTTGTATGTGAATGGTCCGTATTCGTCGAACGATAATATCAAGTAGAAATCAAATTGCACTTGAACATCGGAAACTTATTCTGTGCTTGTCAGAAAGACTCTATAAATCTGTAAAATGACGACAACTAATGCCAGACATTTTTACTTTATCACTAGAAGCAAGCATTGGAGCGTTAATGAGAGAGAACTTCTATACTGTAAAAGAACTCTATCGATTGCTTTACTGTTGAAAAATGTGGAAAAAAACTATTTTGACACAGTTAATTAGACATGCACCAGTTCCACCCACACTTTTATCACAGAAGCAGAAGAATACAAAAAAGTTCAAACTTTATTCTACTTTTTGAATTTCGACTAAGTTTTGAAGCTTTTGAAGCATCATCATATGAACTGCAGAAACATGTCTATATCAAAGTAATTACAAAGCTACAATATTACGAACTCAGAAAATATTTTCATAAGTCTTCTTACACAGTATTTCTTACTATATTTTACTTCTCACATAAATCAAATTCGACCCTGTACATGAACATTTCTGGTGCTGTTGTACAGTTGATTATATATGAGGATGAAATCTCTGAATCAAGTGCTTGAGTACTTTCCGTTGTATTTGTAGAGAAATGCCTTAATATGAGTATAAGTCAGAGTAACAAGTAGTTGTGCTTGATCATTTCTGAGAGATTACGCATACAGTGATGAACATCTTTCTCAGATCTTTTTTTCTACGGTGAGTTTTTTTATAACAGTAAGAACGTGTCCGAAAGCGAACAAATACTATTTTTATATACTTATTTAACCTTCTTCTGTCTTTCGCTCTCTCATTAACACTCCAATGCTTGCTTCTAGTGATAAAGTAAAAATGTCTGGCATTAGTTGTCGTCATTTTACAGATTTATAGTCTTTCTGACAAGCACAGAATAAGTTTTCGATGTTCAAGTGCAATTTGATTGCTACTTGATATTATCATTCGATGAATAGGGATTAATGATCCAACATTTGTTAAATGGGGTGAAATGGAACGGAAAATTAATTTTAAATGAGTTAATAAGTAAATTAAATAAAGAATAGCGTATTCACTATTGGTGTCTTTTTTCAAAACAAAAACATTTTTGTTTTTTCGTTAATAACGCTGGTAAAGGACATCATCTTTTACTTGGAAAACCTTATCAGCGACCATCAATGCTCAACTTTCATTTTCATGCAATGTTTGGAATTAACTATTTATCAAGTATAATCATTTGGTTTCGTTCTGAATAAACTGTTGTTAAAAATGTTTTTTGATATTAAAGATCAGGATCATTTTCTCAATTATGTTTTACTATATACTGATGAACAATCACTAACTATTCGCATTCATCTCATTTCATTCTCTTGCTCAAAATTAATCTGGAAAAAAATTGAATTGATTGAAACAATCAGTGCAAACTAAATGGCTGTGCATTTTATTCTTTACTATTACGCACAAAAAGCAAACACAGCAAGGCTACCTGTACAAAAGGATTTCGCTGCTGACCAAGGTAATTGAAACCTTGAAATAGGGTCAAGATCTCAGAAGACCATACAAACATTTATAATATTTTATAAGAATTTCAACATGAACATAATGAGAATAATCTCTGCGTTTAGAGATGTTAACTAACCCCCAATTAATTGGTACGCGATAACCCTGTTTCCTTCACTCAAACATAAACTCAAAAATTGATAGAAACTCGAAAGGTTTTCTAGACACTTTATGACTCGTAAAAATACCCCCAACAGATTCTCCACATTTGACTACCTTGTTACAGCACACTCTCTTCTCAGATAAGCTGATTCTATCAGTTTTACGTCGAAATCTGTTCTTTTTTAAATATTATTCCGTACGGAGCGCCCTCTATTGACTTGATTATTAAATATATTTTCTGTCACTCAACTGATGTGCATTTGACATTTTTAGTCATTACATCGCCTTTGTGTCTTTTGCTTTCTCTGTCACTTCATTAATATATACTCTCTAACGGATTTTCACCTCCTGATTGATTAGTCCATACTTTTCGGTTATTTTTCCAGCTTTTGCAGACAGACTGTCTGTCCGCAAAAGCTGAAATGATGAAAAATTACTATAGTCCATTATAGACTTGTATTTATGTGGTGAATAAATGTGATCAAGAAAATAAAAAGTTTTTGCATTGCTTGTCTAACATGAGAATAACAAAAATACACGTTACATGTACAACCACGCACGTGTCTATCTTATAACTTATTATGATTAAGACCACAGTGGGATTGAGGGAACAGCGGAAAAGATGAATATGGCGTTCTGTACTTACAAGATACGAGGCGTTATTTTATTCTGTCAAACGCCGATTATTTCAAACAGCGGAGGCGTCGACTACCCAGAAATTTTCGGCCCTCGGCGGTACCGGTGCACATGTCTCGTCGTATATACAGAATTTAATTCTCTCCCGATGAAAAAGAAAAGAAAAATTTCTCTTATTCCTTTTACACTTTTAAAAAAATATTTACTATAGCTACATCCACCAATTAAATTCTGTCATCATACCTTTATTCTGTTCTCGCTCACATCAAATCGGTTGAATTCTGAGTCGAAAGCCCGTCCAAGATATTATTGCTTTAATCAACTAAACTATAATTTATTTAGTTATTAAATATAAACAAAACTCAATTAGATGTCATACTTTACCTTCAGAGTCTCAACCAACGAAATGAAAGGAAATGCTAGGATTAAGTTTAGTCCTTGTATCTTTACATCACTGTCCCGAAATGTTACGATAAATGTGTAACAATATCATCCTAAAAGTGTAACAATATTACGGTAAAAACCGGGTATCATGGTTTTACCGTAACATTGTCACACTTTTAGCATGATATTGTTACACATGTAGTATGACACAAAATAAAACATGACATCACTACACTTTTACCGTGTCAACAATGTTACACTTTATCCACGACGCTGCCACACTTTTATCTTGGCATGATCTCCAGCATGGCATTTCTACACTTTTGGCGTGGTAGTGTCATACTTTTAACTTAACCGTTGGAAAGCTTCTTTGTTTTATTATGACTCATCGTTGCTTGTTGCTGGTCAATCTAATGTTATTTTATTTACATTTTATTTTGTGTTTTAAACGTTGTTGTTGTGTTTAAGGTTGTTAAACCTTTTATTTTCATTCATTTTTCTGTTTAATTCAATTCTATTGTATCTTTTCAGCTGCTCGATAAGAAACTAACATCGAAAGCGGTATAGTGATAATCTGCTCGCTGTGGAACCGCTTTTGGCAGCTGCCAGCAGAGACAGAATCTGTCGACATCGCAACATTTGCGCAGCGCAATTGCAATCTAGTTTCTTGTGTGCTGTTGCGCGCGTTTTTTTTTCAGATTTATTAATGGTAGAACTGTAGGATCTTTTTCTTCCTTTGCTGTTATTATTGTTTTAAAACTTGCGATCTTCGTTTTAAAAAACAAAAGAAAATTCATCATTGTTTTCTTTACTTTTGGATGTTATACTTACGCTGTCAATCTAGAAATTAATGAATGCGTAGAAGTCTGCCATACGAAAAATACACTCATGGCTAGGGATACGATCCTGATTGATTGCACGTTAAGTGTACAAAAGAGATTGAAACCCAGCTAAAGCAACTGTATCTTAGATCAATTTTCTCTACTTTTAAGCTCTGACAAATCCGTGGTTTCAGTGTACTAAGACTAAGACTAAGATTGTTTATTCACGAAAAGTGAGAGTCATCAAAGGTCACCAACCTGTAGTAACAATGACTCAAGCCAAACAACACCAAAATAGTAATAAAAAAAAAATAACAAAATAGAGAAGACAACTAAGATAAGAACCAGAAGTAGTAAATAAAACACAAAAATTTTTAAAAATAAAACAAAAGACAAAAAAGAACAAGCATAAATGCTTAACTGACAAGCGTTTCACTGGAAGAGATACTGAAGTAAGGCTGTTTTGA
>CAJNOQ010002236.1:0-25475 GCA_905250885.1 Didymodactylos carnosus | reverse complement strand
TCGTCGATTTCCGGGGACTCCCGAGCGCTCGACGCCCCTCGAGATACCGAGGGCTTGGAAGTCCCGAAAATCGCACCTTTGGGCGACGAGGGCTCGGAAGTCCCGAACATCTCTATTCGACGGCTCGGAAGTCCCGAACATCTCTATTCGACGGCTCGAAATTTTTCTCGAGGGGTCGCTACCTATCTGAAATCCGAGGGCTCGAAATCGATACCCCTCGAAAGCTTATATCGAGAGTCCGAAGTGCCATTTTCCGAGGGGTGGAGCCCTCGGCGAGGGCCTGTTTTCGAGTGCTCGACGCACCCCTCGAACGACTTTTTCCATCTGCATGGGCAGACGATCACATGGCCAAAATTAACATATACTTTTTATGTATCCAAATAACCTTCTAGATTCAAAACGTCAGAGGCGGCGCAATGATTCTGAAGCTATGCTCAAGGACAAAGACGCAAAGAAACAATAAGTTTGCACTAGAAGAAAAGAAAAATTTTCCAAATCTGTGAGTGTCAAGGCACCCACGGCCCCCATGGTTGCGCCGCCTCTGCAAAACGTATAGACACTTTATTAGTGATGAACACGTTAAAAACTAACACAATGCTAATTCTACTCAATATTTCGATAACCGAAGTGTGTGTCGTTAATATTTCTTTAAAGTAAAGGTGATCCGTACACTAGTTCTGCCAGACGAAACGACAGGTATTTTTCTAAATGTTTTTCTTTATTCTATTTATTCTATACACACTGAAATAGTCATTTTGCAAGTACGAACACCACAATGAAGTATCCAGATCATTTAGAAAAATGATAGACATATCACCAGCGACGCGATCTATGATACTTGTACATTTTGATACGCTTATCTTTAATAGATCCGGTTAGTGATCGACCATACCCGATCAATGGGTATGGTCGATCCGAGTCAGTGGTCTGTCTAATCCCGATGGATACATTTAATATAACTATGATAGTTAACGAGGGAACATATGTAACTGACCAATCGTTTTTTTAATGAAATCTAGTGGAGTATAGGTAAAAAATGATGCTGAATCCGAATATCAGAATGAGACGGGCCGCTAGGCCTTGTGAGGACCGAATTTCTGGAAAACCAGGTTTCCAGAGCTAGAAACTTTTTGTTCCAAAAAATTTTTCTGATCTGTCTCGATTGTAGAGCACATCGATAAACCTATAAAAAACTAGTTTCCAGAATTTTGGAATCCTTCCACAGCCCGCCAGACCGACTTTTCTTCTCTTTTCCGTACGTTGAGGTTTTTTGAGGGAGCCTTTTTCTACTCTTTCTGTGTAAAATTCTAATAGAAACAAATTGACATTAGGAAGCTTCGACTCGTTTGAAAAAGTTAAAAAATAAAACCACAAGAGTCTACTATGGCACATAAAAAATCACAACAGGAAAAATCTCGGCTGAACTTTGACTAGAGTCCAAGCCAAATAACTCTTCAACCGCCCAGGCCATCCACACCCTCTCGATGTGCAATGCTTATCAAACTAGAAAGAAAAGAGCAGAGATTATTTTGCAGATTAGTTAAGGTATGAACGTCACTTACCCCTACTTGTGGTAATGATACGACACATAAAAGTGTTCAAAATACAACTTCTTACTACAAATGGCACACATGGTAAACCAGGTTTCGTTACAGTTTTGGGGAGTACAGGTTTCGCAGGAGGACGGGAACGGGAAACACGTTTCAAGAAGGTTAGGGAACGGGGAAGGGTCTTGTGTTGTATATCCGGCGGCGAATCAGCTGTAGCGAATCAGAAGACGTCAAGGGGTTGAATGTCGTTCGTTGTGTGCTGCGGAATCATAATTCGTTTCACGTTTTTACCGAGCGACTTCAGATCACTGTAAATCTTAGTGTCGTTCTGACCAGACCACTAATCTGAGAGGAGTAGGGACTTTGGACCGATGAACGGAGCAAGGCAGTGATCTCGCCAGTAGACGACTAGGAAAGGCGTCAGTTTTCCGGAGGAGGAACATGTGATCACCACATTCAACCGCTCCCATCTTACCATGCGGTTCTCGAAGTCAAAGAAACATCGGGCCTACCAGTTCGCCATCGAGCGAGATGAGAGGTTGAATGGTGTAGCAGTGGGTACACGCATTCTTCGGAGACACAGCATCAAAGGTTTTCTTTTCACCGACGTAGCTCAACATACGAGTCGAATGAACTTCCCGCGCAATGCCGACCTGGTCAGTATTGTAAATCTCTGTCGGTTTGTACTCCGGTGAAAGAAGACGAAACGCTTGTAAGAAGTCGACTTCTGACTTTTTAATAGTGTCGAGTTTTCAATTTCACGGTGTGTTACAACGTTTGTGATTCGACGCGAGCCGATAGAGTGACAAGATTTGAAGGACACGAGCCAAAAGTTAGAGGCGACGAAGTTCTCGAGTTTCAGCTCGTGAGCCGCCTTCAGTGCCCATTTATTCTCTGAAACTCTGTTTGAAGTATTCACTTCGCATGTACAAAAACGTATTCTACAAAAATTACTAATTAACAAAAATTGGATTTCCTCATTAAACAAAACATTTTTAAGAGTTAGTCTAGAGACAAAAATATAGAAACTTTAATGGTCTACACCTTCTTCCCTGTAGAAGGTGCTAGTTTCACGGTAAAAACACGATATTTATTATTTTCTGCCTTAAACACAGCGTCTCATTGAGTTGGACTGAGCGAACGAAAATTAGGAAACTTGATTTGTCACATTTTTATCTCTAAACCTAACTTCAGAAAAGGCTTGCTTCATAGTGAAAAAGTGGGAAAGTGACATTCTTTGCTAATTTTTAAGGTGCGCGTAATGCAAAAGTTGAGAAAAGTGTTTTTTGAAACATATTACGATAGATAGAGCTCTTGAGCTGATTAAGAAAATATATTTTTTAAAGTTTCAAAAAATTGTTTTCATGTCGAAAAATCGAAAAAACTCGATACAGTGCAAACGCTCGACAATCGCTCAAATTCGTCTTTCGAGAATTTCTGTTTCGTTCATGTTTTCTAAATAAGAGGTGAAAAAGTCAGATTTCTGCCCGTAATCCCCAATTTTCTTAAACGATGCAGAAAACTGAGAATTACAGGAAGAATTCCGACTTTTCGCCTCTTATTTAGAAAACATGAATTTTCTCAACAACGACAACAAAATTGCAAAAGAAGCGAGTCGCATTTTTGAAGCGGAGGTTTCAGTTAATCTAACGATTTGCAAATGAGGGCTGTAGTCTTTGACACAAAAAACTAGATAGGTGTACCTAATTCGGAGTTTAACTCTGAACTTAATCAAATCCCGTTTTCTTATTCAGTTTTTGACGCGGGATAAGGAAAAGAATAGTTTGAAATTTATTTACTACTACGCAGCGCGAACATTCTCCAAAATTGAGTGATTTTTGAGTTTTTTCGACTTTTCGACAAAAAAACAATTTTCTGAAACTTTAAAAAATATATTTTCTTAATCAACTCAATGAACTCTATCGAACGATGTATAATAAGTTCCAAAAAAAATTTTGCAATTTTTTGCATTACGCGCACCTTACTTTCTTACTAAAAAGCAAATATTTTTCGAACTTGAGTTTAGAGCGAAAAATGTGGCTGAATGACATTGTTTAATGTTTATTTTCAACCTGTATAGTGGAGTTTAGAGGGGAAAATTTAGGTTTTTTAGTTTACTATACTTGTATCTCGAGACCCGACTGCCCAAAACACCTTACTCAATGGAATAATCCAATTTTATTTTATTAATTAAAATTTTTAATTTTTGATAGCTCGATCACCTTTCAGATTGATCGGGCTAACGTACCTGATCTGAACCAATAGGCCTACCAATTACCCTATTTATAGAGAAGTTGATAGTGATCCACCTAAAAAGATATCTAACAGCCTATTAATTCGCATATGATCAGCTGATGGCACTAGATCGGTCTGATCACTATCATTTTTTTCGTGTTCGGGTACGTGTAAGAGAATAATTACGTTTTGTTATTGTTTTTTTTCCGGTAGTTGAAAAATTAAGATAACATTTCTTTGAGCAAGAGCGACAATCAAATTTACTCATTTATTACAATCATGCAAGAACTACCAACATTAGCAGCACCAACTGAGCTTCTTACAACCATCGGCACTGAATCATCACAATGTATACGTTCTTTTAATCGTGAAAGAGTGAATCTTGAATCACATCAATTAGTATGGTTAAACGATAATGTAAACAAAAGTAATGACAATGATACAACACTTAAAGAAGATTTAAGAAAAATTGTCGATTATACAAAATTATTTGATAATGTTGAACAATGTTTGCAATACATTGAGGAAACAAAAGACAGTATAACATTTTTAGTTTGTTCTGAACAATTTGGTGAGATTCTCGTTCCACAAATTTATCATCTTCAAAATATTTGGTCAATTTATATTTACTGTCATAACAAAGAATATCATCAAAACTGGACTACTAATTATTCAAAAGTAAGTTGATTTATTTCAATATTTTTTGCTTATTAAGGGCCGCTCCTCAGAAATTATGTACGACACCGTATATCCGATCTTGACGAAACTTTCCATAAATGTTAGGCACAATGAGCTACGAAAACGAAAAATTTTTTTGTCTCAAAGTCTTGGGGTTTAGGAGTTTTCCAGAGATCAAGGTCCAAAAAGAACCCTGAAGTGTTTGCCAAGACTCTTTAATATACTTCAAGTTGAAGAGTCCGAATTTGTTTTGTTTTAAGCTAGACACCTAACTACACTGACTGACGGGTGCCGATTTTTCAAGTAAGCCTTTGTTGGTTTTCCAGGCAACCAACAAACTCCAAAATCCCGAAAAATCCTTCTGAGTTTTCTAAAAATCCTCAATTTGACAAAAAACTAAGACCTAATTCAAAAATCGGCGACAGTCAGTGTATGTAGTTTATTTTCCTCTTTTAAACAGAAAAAGAACAAACTCCCTACGACAAACCGCTATTAAAAATTTTGGGAAACACTTCTGGTATAACTTCCATATAGAGAAAACGCAGTATTAAACGCTGTATAAAATGATCAGTTTCAGAACTTCTAGGAAAATGCCTGTAACTTTTTCAAACAGAGTTGTGCGAGGTCTCATTTCAATCAAAAACGTTTGCTCTACAAATCTGGTTGTTCATAAAAATTTTAATTGCAGAAGTATCCAGGAAAAAACTATTATTTGAAGACCCGGTTTTTCAAGGCACTTAGAAAACTTGCTGAAACCCGCGAAAAACCCTTTTTGTAACCAAAAGCGATACAGGCTTTGAAAGTCGACACTTCAGGCTATCTTTCCATGTGCGTATCTCAAAACCGATTTTTTGACCGAAAATCACCATTTCTGAGGAGGGGGGGGGGAAGACTCTTAAATAAATATTTCAAATTTTATTTTAGATAAAGCAAGTACATACAACACTTGAAGATTTATTAAAGACGTTGTCAGAAAATGTTGAAGAATACAAAAGACTTGACATAAATACAACAATCTTCACTACATATGACAAAGATAAAACAACGGATTATTCTCCCCATTCTTGGTGGATATATTTCATTGATGTTCTTGTACATATACCTTACGAAGAAAATTACTGTCTTAAACTTATTAATGAATTAAAATCTTATTATGCTGAAAATTCACCCGTTATTCCTATTTTAGAAGAATTTGAAAGCAATTATAAACCCGAAACAGCTGTTCATTGGTATACACGTAACACATTTTTGTATCGTGTACTAAATGAAGGTCTTCGTCAACATAATATTAAATTAATGTTTTTATTCGGATTCTATATACAAGATATGTATCAGCAATTGAAAGAAGAACATGAAAAATTTAAATTAGAGCACTTAAAAAATCCAATAACGACAGTCTATCGTGGACAGCTTATGTCACGTGATGAAATCAAAGTAATTGAAAGAGATTCTTACACCGTGAATAACAGCTTTTTTTCAACAACACTTAATCGTTCACTAGCATTAATGTTTCTTAATTCAATATCACAACCTAATGATGAACTACAAAATGTTTTATTTACAATTGATATTGACGTTCGCAATCAGAGAACTCTTGCATATGGAAATATTTCAAATTTAAGTCAGTTTCCTGAAGAATCTGAAATTTTATTTATGATTGGTACAGAATTTCAGAAAATCAAAGTTTCATACGATAAAAATGAAAATATTTGGATAATCAAATTAAAATTGGGATATAACAGTACCTTTAGAGTTGATGAATATCATGAGAGATTGATTAAGAGAAGAACTTTAAAAAATTCTGTTGGAACACCTACTCAAACTGACTCAAACTTCATCCGATTTTCATCTTTTCAGGATAAAAATCTATTATTTAATGAATTATTAATTTTATATCCATCAGAAAAATGGTTTTTAGCTATCAAATATTTTTGTCAAGCAAGATCTCAAGGTTATGAAACAGGAGCAGACAAACATGCAATATTATCGAATTGTGAAAAAGCATTGGAAATTTGGCATGAATATATAAATGATGATGAATTAAATTGTTATGTAGATATTGCACAGATTCACAGAGAAATTTTTTGGTTTCACATAAATAAAATAGAAGATTTAAATACCTATAAAAAACATTATGAGTTAGCTATTAATTATTATCAGTTAGCCATTGATAAAGCACTTACAGATTATGAAAAAGCAGTTATATATGTCGAATTGAGTTCTGTATATAAAATTTATTTTACCGATGATAAAAATGAAAGAGAAGACGTTCGTCTAATGGCTATTAAATACATGGAATTATGTCTTGAACTTACGTTAAAATATCGTTCATCAAATGATTTTATGATTGGTGATATTTTTCAAGAATTAGGTAGGCTTTATGAATCAATACAGAGATATGATGATGCATTGAATAACTATGACAAAGCTTTAGAAATTTATCTACAACAGGCTGAATCTTCTAATGGAGCTGAAATGTCAATAATTGCATGTATAGTTCCTATTTATACTAAATATAAAAATAATTATCAATTAGCACTTAAATACCAATTAATAAAACATGAATATAAACTGAAATTACTAGCAACAGAACCAACAATGGATGATGAGGGTGAAATTGATTTGAAAAAAAACCAAATAGCTGGTAGTCATCTTGAATTAGCTGATATTTACATCGAATTACAACAATATGATTTAACTTATGAACATTTAACAACAGCTATAAAATTATATAAAGAAACAAATCATCCTACTGACGAAGCTATTGTACTGTTTGAAAAATATGTTTCCTGTCGAAAAATAAGTTCCTAGATATAGACGCTGATGCTCAAAACAAAAAAGATGAAACAAAAGATTGTTTTAATTTAAGATTGAACTGAATAAATACCCAGTATAACACTTTATGTATTCGATAAAAATAGAATATGCTTTCTCTCTTAAACCAATGAAACAAATACAAATAAACTCTTCATGCTTTAGTTAAACACATAAATGTTCTTTCAGTTAAACAGTGATGCCTGCTTTTTGTGTGCTTTCAAGGTTGTAGACACATGGCTTACAATGCATTAGAGATTTTGATGAAGGATATTCAGTACAGTCGGACTGGCGCTGACAAAGAAAAGAACCATATAAAACCTACCATAATATACAAAAGTGTTGGCGCAAATAACGAGATCTACCTTATTTTGCAGAGCTTGATCAGCTGAATTTAATGGCGAACACCATCTAGCTTTGTTTGATCAAAAATTACAGCTAATTTATTCTACCACCGAAAACAGTGAATCTTTTGTGATTTTCCAGCTAGTGTAGTCTAACTTGTACAACGTTTTCTGATCGCATTCCCTAACGTGTGCAACCTTGAATTCTGTCTCAAATGAAAGAGTGCATCGAGTTCAATATATTCCTGTTAAAAACGATTGTGTGTGCATATTGGGTCTTGAGAAAAAGAGCTTTAGTTAACTGGTTTTCCAGAAAACCTAAAGCTTTTGGATTTCATTTTCACTGAGTCCATAAGACAGTCCGTTCAATTTTCAATAAAATAAGATGTCATCCGACTTCTAAGATTCATTCCGACACCCTAGGCGTCGATTCTTATATAAGCATCAGTTAAGAATCTTATAAGAAACTTATAAGTACCCAATAAGATTCACGTAAGAATCTTACCTGATTCTTATCAAATTCTTATATAAGATTACGCAGGAAAGTGAATGGAGTTTGATAAGAGTCTTATCAGAGTCTGATAAGAATGTCATAAGAATTTCATAAGAAAGTGATAAGAGGTCTTATGAACTTCTTATCACTTTCTTATGGAAGTCTGTTTTGTAAAGCGATCTGAAAAATGCTCTAGAAGTTAAACTACATTAGTAGTGCATCTGAATTGTGCAAAAAAAATTTGAAAAAAATCATCCGATCCGTCTAGGCTTCGAACCTAGGGCCTACAGCATGCCATGCCGTGCTGTTATCCACTGAGCTATTACGGACTGAGATAATAAAGATCATCTCACTATTACATTCTGATTAATCAGTTTTAGATTTTTGAATTCCTTTTCTGAGTGTATTGACAACTAAGACAGAGCACTCTCGAGAGCATAAAGACTTCAAAGTCATTATGAAACATGAATGTTTCATAGCCAAATATTGAGTTTCTTACTGTTTCGCTGAGTGAAACGGAATCGTTAAATTACTCGTTGTCCAGAATAATTTAAAATTAACTCTTCTGAAAAGTCTTGCAAGGACAAAGTATGTCAGAAACTTCTTATCAAAATTCGGTAGGAATAAGCATTTTGTAACACGTCTATAAAAAATAGATAAGAACTTCTTATCACTTTCTTATGAAATTCTTATGACATTCTTATCAGATTCTTATCAAACTCCATTCACTTTCCTGCGTAATCTTATATAAGAATTTGATAAGAATCAGGTACAATACATCATTGTTTAGTTTATAAAACTAGTTGCTGGCCATCCAAAACCTTTTTAAACACCTATTCATAGAGAGAAAAGTGTTCTTTTCAAAATGAGACGTGGCTGAGCTCTGTGCGATATCCCTATCGAAAGTCATAAGCATTTTTCTAAGAACACCTAAAACTCTGCTTTTCTCCTTTCTTTTGTTCCTCTACATCGATTTTGGATACAACAACATTTCCGCGAACGACATTTGCCCGAATACCGCGAACGACATTTCCGCGAATTTTTCAGTATTCGCGGAAATGTCGACGCATCTTTTCACACTGTCCACACCCCCACCTCTCACCACACACTTCAAGAAATACCCAAATGTGTGCTATGATTCACTCGCAAACAGACGAAACGCGCTCGTATGTCATCCCTGATTTAAATAAGTTCTCTAACAGTGTAGAGGGTTAAAGGACGACCGCACCCTCTCAAAGATTCTGTGCCTTTGGCGGCGGCGGCTATCCTAGAGAACGTACTTGCTGCAAGTACTTGATTACTTGCTAAGTACTTGTCAGTGATCGAAATACTTGCCTTATTGCTAAGAAGTACTCACTGAAAGTACTTGGCAAGTAAGGACTAGCACTTACAAGTAAATTTGCTTCTGGAAAAAAAGGCAAATACCGGCTTCGTTACGCAGACGAAGTACTTGGTCCAAATACATTCTCTAGAGTAAAAGATTTTTTTTAATTTAAGTTAAATTAAGATTAATTAGAATTCTCATCTTATAAAGATAATGCCTATGTAGATATAGATGGCAGAGGGGTATAGGACCAGTAGTTTTTTCCCATTTACCAATGAGCCATATTCACAACCTGAAGAGAGACCGATCTCTTGCCGTCAAAACGGTTATAAGCTGACCGTATAGAAATAATGTCTATGATGATGAATATGCGCTCGTATATGACGGTTGGACGTTATGAAATGTTGAAATGTATGAAATGACGAAAAGCTCAGTTTCTTATACTTTACACAGATACCTTTTATCTTACACCATACACGGATATTCTGACAGCTCTGGGAAAATGCACTTTTACGTTAACTTATAGTCCAGCAAAGACAAAGAAAATTTTACTTACTTTAACTATATTCACATTTGTAAATACATTATTTAAAATATGTAATTCATCTCTTAATGTCAGAGCATCAATTACGTAATCAGCTGTACGTGATGATATTTGAACCAGACACGTAAAACCATAATACGATCGATGTTGATGAGCTTCTAAATCGACTGCTATTTCCGATTGTAATTGAATATGATCGACCATATTTTTTAATTTTTCTCCTGCATCAACATATTCATATTTTGTGTCTTGCAGTGATTTTGGTGTCTAAAAAGGAAAAAAATACAAAAAAATTTTAAGTCATACAAAAATTCGCTCTGTTTTACCTGTTCTTCACATAATTCGAATTGTTGCGGTGGTACTTTAAACGATTCTAGCTCATAATAATACGCATTTTTCAATCTGGAAAAAAAGTTCAATGAATTTTCATAACGCATATCAAAGAAACAAAATTTTTCTTACAAATCCGAGTATTTTTTCTTTATTTCATTCAATGAAATTTGTCCACACTGAATTTGTTCGATGATTTCTGTAGATGTAAACAAATCTAAAAGTAAACGACAGGTACACAAAAAGAATGTTCATTTCCTTGTGAAGATATTGAGGAGATTTTCATATATACCTGATAATGGTACCATGGCATTTGGTTTAACTTTAATACTTGGTAAAAACGGTATTGCTGGATCATTATTTATTTTTTGTGTAAAATTCAACTGTGATTTAATAATATCCTTCTTTTTGTATTCATCACAGGCACGGAATGCGAGAAAATGAGAACGTTTTCTATGCATCTATAATAAGCACAAAAAGTTTCTGAAAGAGAGCAATAACTTTATCAAAGCAAATTCGAATTTTAAGCGACAGAAGATAACAGAACCAACTTTTAAATCCGGTTCAGGTTCGTAAAAAGTCGTTTTCTGCCCCATTCTATCCTCTTTTAAGGATGCTACTGAAAACCAAAGAAAATTTTTCAAACTGCTACCGGTATACTGGCTTAGTACGAAGTTTAATAAGTCCATTCATATTCTAATATTTTGCAGTACGATAGGATTTTTCAAAAAAAAATCGTGTAAATTCAGTTCATTTATGATATATTTCTTCCACTAAATTTTCATTCTCATTACTTAATCTTTCTCGGCCTATATAAACTTCTTAATTTAGGAAATTGAACTGAATTGTTTCGTTAAAAAAATTGCGTGTGAAAAATCAGCTATGCATAATCAAAGTAAAAAGATTAATCCCTTCTTTTGATTACATAATTAATTAGTCAAAAGAAGAGTAGTCGGTGCTTTTCGCTGTATATTAACAGACTTCATCACATATATGAAACATGGTTTTAAATTGCAGAATCCATGCTTCGCTACATGTATTTGAATAATAAATTTGCTTTTTTTACATGCTACAAGTATCACATAAAAAAAGCAAATTTATTCTGTATATATTTCTATCGTTAATTAATAGAATATTAATTTAGGCTTTAGTATAACTGCTTCACATTCTGAATAACTGTAAATAATAAAGCTCACAGTAAAGAAAAACAAGTAAAAAGTATTTGTATTTAGGCAAATAAGCCGGTACCGACCGGTAAACCGGTCACGGATATACGCGCCGGTACCGGCACGAAGTTTGTATACTGGTGGCTGGTCCCGGTATCGCATTTTTGATACCAGTTACATCCCTGAAGCGAGACAGATAAGGTCATTTTCAGATGGTAGAGTGAAAAATTCATTTTACTTTGAGATCATCAATCATAATAATTAGAAAACAAGCTACGTACTTTGTAAAAATGCATTGCCGAACAGGAAAAAGTATGTATCCGATCCGAAATTTACTCTATTTATTGTATTGTATTTTGAATTTTTACAACTACTTGTAGTACCAAAAACCATGAAATCTTTCAATTAGTTCATGTGATTTTCTTACTGCACTCAAACGAAATACGATTACAGTGTGATATTTTGTAAAATATAGACAGCTTTTTATGCTCTTTGGAATGAATGGCACTAGTTTTAGAATATAAAATGGGGACTTTTTTTTTGAAAATCATGTTGTTTTTGAATTTTGGCTCTTGCACAAGTTCAATATAATCGCCATAAATTTAAGCTATATTTTGTTTTTATATTATTTCCGCCATCATACTAGCTGAAACAAAAGCTTTTTAACCCACATGTAGTCTGATAGTGTAGCTACATGGGCAGAAAAAATGACTCAATTCATTGACAGCGGATGACATGCGATTAAAATTAATTTTTGGTCAACGATCATAAATTTAAGGCGATATGCTGAAAGATGTTATTCTACAATCCTATGTAGAAAGAGTGTTAAGGAAGAAGAAACTGGATTCAACCAGTCTTAGCAGGCACCCTAGAGTTGAGAATTGTTCTCTCTATAAGAATCAATTTAGTTCAGAATTTTAAACAAGAAGTTTAATATCGAAACGTTTGGAAAGCTAAAACCAGCGGTTTTTTTAAATTGTAAAATCTCGTTTAATATCCTATTTAAATCAAGTTTAAAAAATTTTTGAGTAACCGCTTTGTTCAGTTTTTCAAACTCATTTGGATATTATATTTGAAAATAGTTTTTTAAATTTTAGTTGTAAAAAATTAAGGTTTAACATTTTGGACCCTTATCGCTTAAACTTAAATTTTAAAATCAAAAATTGCAACTTTTGAAATTCTTTTTTATTAAAAATTTTATGGATGCTTTTATTGCCCAGTAATATGAATAGGCTTTATGGATATAGATGACTTTGATCCAAACACACTGTAAAAAAAAAAGTAAAGGCAAAGACATAAAAAGTCACAGTGAAAACGTGGCATCATGAAAACTAATGTCACGTTTTAACTGTGACTTTATATATATTTTGTTAACGTTTTTTCTGTGGCAGTGTCACATCCGGATGACATCTAAAACAGATTTTTCGTGACATCACTTTTCATTAGTTAAAATAGACCAGTGGGGTGAAAGTAATGTAATATTTTTCCCGTTACATGCCACTGCGAACTTGAAATCAGAAATTGCT
This sequence comes from Didymodactylos carnosus, assembly GCA_905250885.1. Classification (NCBI taxonomy): domain Eukaryota; kingdom Metazoa; phylum Rotifera; class Eurotatoria; order Philodinida; family Philodinidae; genus Didymodactylos; species Didymodactylos carnosus. The sequence goes on along the minus strand of CAJNOQ010002236.1, from coordinate 12,471 downwards.
ATCAGAGCATGAACTCTTCTATTGCTATGTTGCTCTCCGCTACTGTATGAGTGAAAGAGAAAAAAGAAAGAAAAAAATATGCTCCTGCTTTAAATCTTTATGTCACATATGGTTCAGTGTTAATAGTCGTTCAAGTGGCACATTTTCACAAATAAAACCTTGGTGTTGCTCGTTATAGAATTTCAGAGACATTTTTGTTTAAAAGTGATGATATAGGGTAAATGAATTTCTGACCATTTGTAACTTCAAGACAGTATATCAGAAATTTGCATAATACATATCTATATATATATATATACATATACAAACAACGATTAGTTATCACCAGAGATTTCAACACTATCCGCAAGAACAACTAAGGGTATCCAGAGAGTGCAGAACACCTTACATTATAACCAAATGTTCACAATAATACCACACTGTAAGTTTTATTATCCGTACACGACTTGTTTTCGGTTTTTTTGAGTATACGTGCGTGGATATTTTTTTTTGAACGTGGACGTCACGTATCGTCCTTCGTACATAACAAACAGAAACTGTTACTAGACGTGTTTCTGACTGCTATTAGCGGAGATAAAGAGTGATACGAGAACAAGTGCCTTAGTTTAAGACTCCTTGAACTCAACTTCAAACTACTTTAACTTTAAAACTTTTTTTAACTTTAAAAAAAAACTCATCCAAATGGATGAGAAACCGACATCAAGGATTTGGCAGACGACATGGAGCGTCTTGGTGGAAACTAGTTGGGCCTAGAGCACATACTAAACTATTTTTATTTGTGTGTGTGTGTGTCTTTCTGCTTTTTAAGTTTTTCCTTTACTATTTTTTATTTTTTTCTTTTATTTTTTCGTGTGCGTTTTAGATCAAAATAACTGCCTGATGAGTTTTATTTTTAAATAAAACGAAACGCGTCGCAATAAACAAAAATTTTATTTTCTATGGCACCACAAACAATATTATAAACAAGCATATATATATAATTATATATAAAATACAAAAAATAGTTGAAGCGTTTTTTGTACAAAAAACATTCAACCGTATAAATTAAAGTTTTAAGCTGGGTTCAAGGAGTCTTAAGCCAAGGCACTTGTTCTCGTATCACTCTCTATCTCTGCTAATAGCAGTCAGAAACGCGTCTAGTAACAGTTCCTGTTTGTTATTCACCAAGTATGACAATCTAAGTTCAGATAGCTAAGGACAAACTCAAAAATATAGCGCATTGTTGGTGATGAAATACTCAAGAGTTTGACAAAACTAGAGGAAGAGGACTAAAAATGTTTTGCTCACTCACCAGTGGCATTCTATTGGTGATAGCCATAAAGAATATTTTTCGCTCATAACAAATATACCGGACAGTCGGCATAGATATGCGTGAAGTTCTTGTGAAGAAATACCCAGCTGTCTAGGAGAAAATATGAGGTTCTTATGAAGAAACACCAAGTTGTTTAGGAGTTAAGTTAACTCCTGAACAACTCGGCGTTCCTTGACAAGAGCTACATCTTTTCCTGTAGACAACCCAGTGTTTCTTCACAAGCATCTCAAACTTTCTCCGGGACAACTCGGTGTTTCTTGGCAAGAATTTCATATGTTCTCCTAGACCAGTCGGTGTTTGTTGACAAGAACTTCACGTTTCCTGCTGGACAACTGGGCGTTTCTTCACAAAGCCTACATCTTGTCGTCGAGACAACCGATTGTTTCTTCGCAAGCATCCCAATCTCCCTCCAGGACAACTAGGGGTTTCTTCACAATAACTTCACGTTTCATCCCGGACGACTCGTCGTTTCTTCACAAGAGCTACATATTTTCTTCTAGACAACTCAGTGTTTCTTCAGAACCATGTCCATCTCTCTGCACCACAACTCCATGTTAACAAACAGAAACTGTTACTAAACGCGCGAACTTAATATTTTGCGAATTTAATATTTTCTCCTAGACAGCTCGGTATTTCTTCACAAGAACTTCACGTTTCCTACTAGACAACTCGGCGTTTCTTCAAATGAACTATATCTCTTCTTTCAGAGAATCGAGTGTTTCTTCACAAGAAGTTAATATTTTCTAGTAGACAACCCGGTGCTTCATCACAACATCTTCATTTTTTCTTGTAAACAACCCAGTGTTTCTTCACAAGCATCTCAATCTCTCTGCAGGACAAGTCGATGTTTCTTAACAAGAACTTTGTATTTTCTCATAGGCAGCTCGATGTTTCTTCATAATAACTTCACGCTTCAGCCCGGACGTCGTTTCTTCACAAGTGTTACATCTTTTCTTCTAGACAATCCAGTGTTTCTTCGCGAGTATCTCAATCTCCCTCCACCACAAGTCGATTTTTCTACACAAGAACTTTTCTCCTAAAGCACCCGGTGTTTCTTGTTAAGAACGTTTCCTGGTAGACAACTCGGCGTTTCTTCACAAGAGGTACACCGTCTCTTCTAAACAACTGACTGTTTCTTCACAAGAAGTCAATATTTTCTCGTGGACAACCCGGTACTTCAGCACAAGAAGTTCGTCTTTTCTTCTGGAAAACTTGGTGTTTCTCCACAAGAGCTACATGTTTGGTTCTAGACAACTCGGTGTTTCTTCACAAGAACTTGGCGTTTCTCCGTAAGAGCTATATCTTTTCTTCTAGACAACCCAGTGTTTCTTCACAGGCATCTCAATCTCTCTCCAGGACAACTCGATGTTTCTTCGCAAGAAGTTCATATTTTCTGCTAGACATCTCGGTATTTCTTCACAAGAACTTCACGCTTCATCCTGGACAACACATCTTTTCTGCTGACAACCTAGTGTTCCTTCTCAAAGGAACAATGGGTTGTTTAGAGGAAAAGATGTAGGTCATGTGGGGAAACAGTGGGTTTTCCAGGAGAAAACGTGAAGCTGTTGTGAAGAAACACGGACTTGTCTAGGAGAACATATGAAATTCTTGCCAAGACACGCCGAGTTGTTCAGGAGAAACCGTGAAGTTATTGTGAAGAAAGACGCGGTTGTCTAGAAGAAAGGGTGTAGCTGTAGTGGAGAAACGTCGAGTTTTGGAGAAGAAAGGATGAAGTTCTTGTGAAGAAACACCGAGTTGTCTAGAAGAAAGCATTTAGCTCTTGTGAAGGAGGAGTGTGTTTTCCAGGAGAAACACCGAGTTGTTTAGGGGAAAATATGAAGGTCTTGTGGAGAAACACCGATTTTATCAGAAGAAAAGATGAAGTTAAAGCATTTTTGTAAAACAAATTTTGTGAAATCTCCAATTTCTTTGCTGTTTGCTTGTTTCTCTTTGCCTCACATAAAACTTGCATTAATTTTTTAATGAGTGCTACGAACACCCAAGCAGACAAACATTTGGAAAAACGCGTTTAAACGCTCAAAAGGGAACAGCGATTGTGAGCCAGTAACGCTCATTAAAAAAACGCAAGAAACGCGTTTTTTGCGCAAAATTTTCACTTTCAGACCGTGAAAACGGCGAAAACCGTGAAACGGCGTTTTTGAGCGTTAAAACTCATTGTTTATAAATTCTGGAATAAAAGCGCGTTTTAACGCTCAACAACGGTAGTTTTCGCCGTTTTCACGGTCTGAAAGTGAAAATTTTACGCAAAAAACGCGTTTCTTGCGTTGTTTTAATGAGCGTTACTGACTCACAATCGCGGTTCCCTTTTGAGCGTTTAAACGCGTTTTTCCAAATGTTTGTCTGATTGGGCAGATGAAAGGAAAGAAGAAAGAAATATGAAATGAATGAAAGTGAATATTTCGCCTTAGCATTTTGTTTTGTAAGAACATATGTGACGCTATATATCAAACGTATTAATGAAAGAAAACTATAACAGCTAGACACAAGACAAAAAGAACGAAGAAATATAACATTATTCTTTCATCTCGTCTCTAGTTTGTATCAAAACTAATAACATATTTGGAATCAGCGTCGAAAACTGAGCCGACCTGTATGTGTTTAAAATATTTCACAGAAATCATGTCTCGAGAATAGTGTGCTTGGGATTGCGTAAGTGGCCAGTATTTTCGGAGTTTGAAAAATATGCGGTTTTGTAGCCCATTTCAAGGGCTATCGATTGGAATATTGGGATCAACATGTTCTGTGTTTTGTGGGTGGGTCCCTAGCGTTCGAATAAACACTAGAGAGAACAAATTATTAGTAAAACCACGACTTGCCGCCATCGAAGTGAAGAGAAAAATATATCGATTAATTCATTCCGTAGACTTGTTCTTATAGAAACACGTATATACGGCGCTTTCTTTTTGTTGTTTAATGAACGAAACAGAATACTAGACTAAAAACCCTGACATTTGTATTTATACCATGGTTGCTTCCAGTTTTTACCAACAAAAATTACTTCCTTCTCTTTTTCTCGATTTTGTCGTTGAATAACCAAACGAAATTTCTCGATAAACTTCAGTTTTGTGAAAAATCCATTCAATAACTGCCTTTTTTTATGCAATGGAAGTAGAACAAAACAATAAAAAAGCATTGGAAATTTCACTTGCTGTGAAAATAGAATACTATAAAAGAAAAACCCGTTTTCCTTGTCAATGTAATTCAATATGTAATTATGATCCAAAAATATTTTTGTCGTTGATGATATCCCGTTTTTATTTATATATCTATATATGCGATTCACTGATAAAAAATAATTTAAGACTATAAGGATATATAACTAATATAAAAATTTTTTTTTTAAAATTATTAAAATTCTAATCAATATAAAAAACACTGGACTAGTTTCGATCTTCTAAAGATACTCTTCAGTTTGTGTTATTAAAATAAAAATGTAAAAGAAGTGAAGAAAATTCGATACATATAAATGTGCATGTGGGAGTGGGAAAAGATAAAAAATATAAACCATTGTTCATTTGACTGGGCCTGATCGTCACTGCTGTATATTACAGTACCGCATGGTCGTGAGGAGGCAACAATATATATACATTTGTCACTGTCCTTCTATATTGGACTACCATTTATTTTTAAGAAGAAAAACGGGAAGAAGGAGAATAATTCTAATGATATTCCTTCTTATCTATTGTAATGACAATGTCTTGAAGCTTAAATTACTTTTTCTGCCAGTTTGAGTCGAATTTTAAATTAGCCTCAAGAATAAGTTTCAATGGCTTGTTTCAAAATTACTTTTAATTGTCTTGATAATAAGTAATTAAACAAAATAAAATTTTTAGAAAAACAACGATCAGGGTTAAAATATCTTGAGTAATTTGCAAGGATATTAATAATTACTGAAGTAGAAGAAGAAGAAGAATGTAAGCCCGCTATAAAATATTAAAAATGCCAGAATAAAATACTAAAAAAAGTTTTTCAGAATAAAATAATTTGTTCTGCTATGTTTTTGATGGAAAAAATACTTATAGAAGGTGATGTGTAATGAGATTCAAAAAAAAAACATGTAATGTTGTCAAACCCAATATTTCTTCCTCAATATATCAAATGTGAAAAATATGGAAGTTCTATCGAACAATAGTTGAAAATACCAAGTGTATATTGATGATAGTAATACTAACTTCAAAACACGAACCGAGATTAAATCAATTCATTCCGATATGAAATTAACCAAAAATATAATGAAATTCATATTTGAATGTGTTTAATATTGTCAAACGAGATTGTCTAATGATGGCTTTGTGTTGATAAGCATTTTTTGTATATTATCTGTATTTTTTGTGCCAATTATTGGTTTAATATGTGAAATATGAGTGTCACCGAAATGTTCTTTCCATATTCGATGAAAGTCCTGGTTAAACTTAGCCATATTGTTAGTATATGAAAAATGAAAAAATATTTTATTGCTATAGTCGGTATTTTTATTGTTGCTTCTCCTTGTATTTTGGAGGAGTTTTTGTTGAATTATGTTAAAATTATTACTGTCTGTTTGATTCATATTATATGTTGCTAAAATTTTGCTATATTGTTGTTTAATAAATTCTAATGGGTATCCATTTAATAATAATGATATTTCAATATGTGTTCTTTCTTCATTGAGTATTGATAATGATGATGAATATCTAAATGCGCGTATAAAAGAAATGTGTGGAATATTCTGTTTAATATGTAGTGGATGTCCTGATGAATATGTAAAAAATATAGTTCGTGCGATGGTTTATCATATACGCCTGTCTCTAAGGTACCATTGTTGTTTCTAATGTCAATGTCTAAGTAATTCACATGTTTTGATATTGTATATGTTAATTTAATTGCTGGATCATTTAAATTATACCTATCTAAATTATTCTTAAAATCTTCTTCTGTATCATTAGATGTTAAAAATGAATTATCGATAAAACGAAAATATAACTCATTTTGTGACTGTTGATATTCGACTAAATCTTTTTCCCAATATTTCATGTAAATATTTGCTAATGATAATGTTAATGATGATCCCATTGCGCCTCCTTTAATTTGATGGTAGTAATTATTGTCATAGTAAAAGTAGTTATTTTTCAAAACCAGATTAATCAATCCGTCTAATGCTGTTAATTGGTCTCCTTGCAAGAATCTTCTCAAATAAAATATTGTTCGGCTTTGATTTAGCATAGTATATAAATCGATGATGTCGAAAGTGATAAATAATGTCTTCGGTGTAAATCGTGCAGATCGTGAATATGATTTTAATTGTTGTACTACATATATTCCACTTTCAATTGATGTTGGTGTTGATTGCTTAAATAATGGTGTAAGTAAATTATCTAAAAACTGTGACAATGGTGCAGTTGGTGAACTGATAGAGGCACAAATTGGGCGTAACGGTGTTCCTTGTTTGTGGGCTTTCGGTAGATAATAAAGATGTGCTAATTGGCATTTTCTACGCACTGACAATAGTTTCTCGTACTGTTTAGTGGTAATGTATTTATTTGTTAACCGTGTTTGTAAAAAATGGGTAATTTGGTTGATAATATCGTATAATGGGTTATGATCGACATGATAGAGTGACGATCAGGCCCAGTCAAATGAAGAATAGTTTATATTTTTTATCTTTTCCCACTCCCACATGCACATTTATATGTATCGAATTTTCTTCACTTCTTTTACATTTTTATTTTAATAACACAAACTGAAGAGTATCTTTAGAAGATCGAAACTAGTCCAGTGTTTTTTATATTGATTAGAATTTTAATAATTTTAAAAAAAAAATTTTTATATTAGTTATATATCCTTATAGTCTTAAATTATTTTTTATCAGTGAATCGCATATATAGATATATAAATAAAAACGGGATATCATAATTACATATTGAATTACATTGACAAGGAAAACGGGTTTTTCTTTTATCGTTCTTAATAAACTTCAGTTTTGTGAAAAATTCATTCAATAACTGCCTTTTTTTATGCAATGGAAGTAGAACAAAACAATAAAAAAGCATTGGAAATTTCACTTGCTGTGAAAATAGAATACACCGATGTAACTGAGAAAGAAATGACTTTTTCTGGAACACGGATTCTATTTTAACACGTCATTCGTTGCTGTAGAGTAGGTTTCTGTGGTGTACAATTCTCTTTCTTTTTTCTTTTCATTTTTTTATCTAAGCTTTTGTCAGAAACATTTAAAAAGAAAGTAGATTTAGTGGAAAATATAAAACCATACATGAGCAATGGTGTCATTTGGTACATTATCGAATGATGTTGATGATAAATCAGAACTTGGCTTTGGCATCATTCTCAGTCTTGATCAGCACGCTGAAATGCATATAAAGTGTGAAGGGTTTTTCTATGGTAATAAAAAAGCACATTGCATTAAAAAATTTTGAGGTAAACAATAGCGATATCCGAGCAAAGAGATGGCTAATGAAAAAACACAATCCATGTTATGCAATAAGCCGAGAAAAGTTCAGATAGAAGAGTTTACAATCAGTAGGATGTAGAGGGAGCAGACCGCTTTTCCTTTGACCAAAATAGATACAACAGTGAATATTAACAAACATGACTAGGTGAACGTGCCGTAAGTACAACGGATTATCGTTTACGTGCTATGTGCAGGCCAGATTCGTATCTGTCTTTTCTTTAACAACATTTTCTTCACATTTTGTCGATAGGTTGACGACGATAGGTAATAAACATAGAAGCTACTACAGAAAACCGTAGTGCTGATAACATAGGTCACTGCTGTAAACAGGCCTTCAATTGCTAAACTCATATCACTTTTCACGTAGTTCACTGTTACTGCTGAATAAATAGATTTTACACACGGGGGAATAGTAGCAACACAGAAGCATAGGATTTGTAAGATTAACATTGTCGAAAGTTGTCCGTCGATACGTTGTTTGGTGATGACCGTTTTCTTCTCCTTTTCGATCGTCGAAACAGCGAATGCAGCTGCAGTAGTGTTCGAAGCGTCTATTATCGTCGCAGTTGGGTTAACATGTCGAAGACTTTTCACATTTCGATAGGTGAGCACACCGAATACTGTCAGGAGAATAATGGGCACAAATGTGGAAACAACAAAACCAAGGAAGTACGTAAGATACAAATAGTAGACTGGGGAGACAACGATGCACACTGTTTGACCAAAACTACTGTCGATGTACCAGTAGAGTAAGTCAGGAACTGGTATCAGCAGAGATACAACGATTGTAGTTAAAATCGAAATTTTTGCCACCTTCATTGAACTCCATTGTCGCCGTAATGCAGTACGTGACGTTAAATGGTAACGATCGATGGCTGCAAGACATAGTGTTATAATCGAGAGGGTAGTACAAACATCACCGAGATAATTCATTAACTTGCACCACCACAGATAAGTTTCGGTACCATTTTTACCACTAACGAAATCAACAACACTCGGTAGAAGAAATAATAAAATAGCAGAACAGTTAGTGATCTCTGTTGTCAAGAGGTACAAAGAACATGGATTACTACGGTAATTTTTCGATGAAAATAGTAAAATATTGATAGAGTTGCCAGAGAGACCGGTAATAATTATGCAGAGATAACCGTAGAGATAGACTCGAGTAGAGGCGAAATTTATTGTATCTTCAGCTGAGGACGACGACGACATGTTTGAAAACAGAAACTGATGTAACTTGCTTTTCTTCTTAGTTTTTTTAATATAATAGTGATAGAAAAACCCCTATTGCGTTTGAGAAAAGAAAAATTACATCAATGAAACTGCTTTTAAGATTGATGTATTATGAGTAGAGCACGTTTTTCTAATTTATGCTTTTCCAAAGTGCAGTTTAATACTAATCCCTTCTAGTCACACTATGCCTTAAAGAAAAAATGTTTTTCCATCTCTATTAAATATACACTTTTGAAGAACTGCGATCAAGGAAAATCATTTACACTCAGTCAGACATCAACCTTTTCATTCATTTCTCACTTCTGTGGATTTCTATTCTGAGATTTTCACACAATTAACATGTTTAATTGAGTCTGTACATCAGAAAACTGCTGAGATTAGTGCATTCTGGAAGAAAGAACACTGCCTTTTGATACTCAGAATGACCGACGAAATAAATTTCGAATTTTAAGTTTTTCTTTATATATATATCTATTTATATTTATTTTTATTTCTAATTTTTCTTTTTGAGTTTCACTACTGTTTACTCATTTGCACGAATTCAATCTTTGAAATGATACAGACAGCAGGAAAAAGAATTCTTTGCCTTTCTTGCGATCCCAAAAAATCATCAACGGTTTGATAAGTATGTCTGTTATAGTTCCGGTTTTAGGTCAAAATCAATCTAACCCTTTTAATTTCCACAGTTTTATGGCTTAAAACAGCTTCATTGCTGTTTTGTTTCGAAAATCTCTTTATTTCGGCAGCCGTTTTGTCGTGTTTAGATAGATTTTGATCTGACCGCTACCCTTTTTCAAAATTTCTGCTAGCCGTCAATTGACGGCTATTTTGGACGGCTAGCCGGAAACAACCATTTTCCATTACGTTTCTCATGCAGAAAATCCTCCTTTATATCACAAGAAGTGTGCTCATTTCCTTTTATGTAACTCTACACTTATTATGGTACAGTACGCTGGGAAATAGTATTGCATATAACAGGCACTGATAACATATCTAAAGTAGAAATTCTTAAGAGAAAGGAAAAAAACGAGTGTCGTTATACTTTCTCATTGAAATGGTACAAACCAATGAGAAAAGATGCTAATTTAGCGACAGACGTAGTCAACCTTTCAATTGCAGACCGATTTCTCTATTTTGATTGATCGATTTTTCTACGAACTAGATTTCAGAAAATTGATCAATCAAATTTGTCCTTCTCCTTTTTTATATTTTTGACGGGAAAATTGGCGGCTGGCGAAAAAGAACCATTCAATCTTAATATTTGCAGTTCACGAAATAGATTATGGCGATCTTGCCAGGGCGCAGATAACGGGAGGGTGCGCATCCGCTGAATAACTGAAAAAGCTGTTGTTATTTTATCCGTTATTCCTCGCACAAAAACCTTTTTTATCAATTTCACACTATCTCAAAGAGAAATTTTCTTTTACAGCCCCCTAATGTTCTGCTCCTATTTGCGGCTCTGGATGTTGCACGTCTAAATAGAATAGTTTTCATTCTTTTCTGCTTGTATTCTGAAAGAATAAAACTTATATCAGTTGTATGAACATTGACTTTATGTACAGGCAAATACATCCTAAATAGATAAAAGGAAGAAAGAAACACGTGAATGTCTGTTTTGCACGAAGTCTATATTTCGCTAATACTTTTATATTTTATTATATAGCCTAAATGGATCTATCTGACCTAAAAACTCTATTTGTTTAGTTTTTTCACTATAAAAAGATTAATATGGCAGAGCCTGCCATACAAGCCTGCACATTCAGTTCCAGCAGACAAAATTATCACGAGCAGACCTGTGCAGGTCTGCAAGGAACATCGTGCAAGAGCGGCAGAAGACACTGTCACGTACCTCTGCAATGAATGAATTGGGAACAAGTGATTGCAAGATTTTTAGATATTCCCGTAGAACGGCTCTTGATAAATTACAATAGTCTTAACGAGAAAGTGCAAGTTTTTGAAGAAATTTTACTTGAGCATATTAAAACCTACGTTCCAAGTAAGGAAATAATGATAGAATTACGAGATAAAGCCTGGTTTAACGATGAATTAAGAGTCCTTTACAAAAAGAAATTAAAATTGTATCGTAAAAGAAACAATTCAACATATCATCTACAGCTATATCATGAAAAAGCGAAAAAGTTTAAAGAAGCATGTGAATATGCTAAAGAAAATTATTTTAAAAGAATTAATGACAAAGTCTGTGCTTCTTCGAAGAATTGATGTAGATTAATTAAATATAAACTAGGTAGAGAAAGGTCTACTACAATACCAGCTTTGTTAGATAATAGGGATCAAGTTGTGGTTGAAACAGGAAAAAAAATTGAAATCTTGAACTGTTACTTTGCAGATGTTTGCACATGGAAAGGACCAGGAGCTGATCCGCATATAGCAGACACCCTGCCAGAATCTACTATTTTGATTCATAAAGGACGGGAAACGGTTTCTGCTAGAAAATCGCCCAATATGATTTTGAGTGGGAATGATCTGAAATGCATCCCTTTTCACTTCCAAACACTTCCCATTTTCAAAAAATCCTTCTGGTGTCTTTGAAAAAAAATTACGTTTCAGTTTTCGCCACAAGTTCAACAAAAGCCATTTACGTTTTTCCGCAAATTTCTCGTCCGATTTCAAAGTCCTTGAGCAAAGCGCATACATAGTAAAATAGAGAATTTTCTGGGCTTCAAAATAAGCTACAAATAAGTCTTTCGAAAATATGCCCACATGGGTCAATAGTCGAAATACTTGGCAGATACACAGGCCGCCGCTATGTCACTGGAACTGATTCGATTTAAAGAAAGCCCTAAGGGCGTATGTTTGCGGTACGGGAGCTTCCGTAAATCAAATGCTGTTTCATGAAAACGTACCGCACAGAGCTCGGAGACGTTTCGTTTTCTTCAGAATGGTTTGCTCTATACGGTGGAGTTACTTGCAAAGAATTTCTCGATTGAACTCAGGGACTTGGTTTTTTGAGATGTGGGTTTTCCAGAGACCCTGATTTCAGAAGTTTTGATAGAATCTTTCAGTACACCACGTCATATCAAAAATTCTTTCAGCCGTTTAAATCTTTTTTCAAATTTGTTATAGCTATTATGGTTGACGAGAAAAATGAAAATAAAGGTGGACGAATAATTTTCGACCCACTGTAGGTTTAAGTGGCGAAGTATTTAATACACAAAAGTCACTGGCAAGCTTTGTTAAGTTTCCTATGAACACAACCTGTAGAACTTTGCAAAGTGCATCGAATGATATATGAATGGTTACGGACCATCGTTAGTTTCATAGGAAAAAGTGACCGGCAGTTCCAGTGACATAGCGGCGGCCTGTGTATCGGCCAAGTATTTCGACTATTGACCCATGTGGGCATATTTTCGAAAGACTTATTTGTAGCTTATTTTGAAGCCCAGAAAATTCTCTATTTTACTATGTATGCGCTTTGCTCAAGGACTTTGAAATCGGA